>AXCM01007400.1:0-13530 GCA_000473375.1 Anopheles culicifacies
AAAAAAACACCCAAAGAACTATGCGTCCCACCAGTGATGTCCATCGTACCGTAGAATGCGATAAATTTTTCGGTGGAAGTGATGTGTTCCGTCCACTGCACCATATCTGCCTACAAAACTTCCCCTTCCCGGTGGACAAACTCACTTCCGTTCCGTTTCCTACGTTAACGTTGTTTGCACGTACTCACAATCACTAGCGGAACTAGCAAGAAGAAGCAAGATTGAGATTAGCATTGAGGTGAACGGAAAGCACGACCCAGCGCACAGAGGTGAATGAAGGAGTGGTCATAAAACATCCGCCGGCTTTAACTCTGGAACGAGATAAGCCGATAGGTCGGTAGGGTGGGGTTTTTTGGATGGGTCATCCGCCCACTAATGCCACCCACAGCGCATTATCGTTTAACACGAGTTATGAACATGTGAAGATAAATAAAAAGCATTATCAAACATTGTTCTTGAGCTGTAGAGGTTTCATAAATAGAACTTGTTTCGTATTTAATTAAGATATTTAGTTGGTACATTTGTTTCAGACGACTAATTCATTTTATTGATTCACATGTCATTACACTCAATTTTAATGAAAAGAATACAACAATTCCTTACAGATGAATAGTTTTATTAAATTACGAAATAACATAACGTTCATGTAAAATATGATCTTGTTTGACGAATTATATTTCCAGTATCGCTCACCCCATGTAAGGCGACACAAAAACATGCATCTTCACACATGTATGATGTTCCAATCTACACGGGAATTGGAACCATCTCTTGCCACAGCCCACACATGCAACACCCAGCCAACCGCAAGTCTGGTGTACGTCTATTTGTTTTAAACCACGATAAACAATAACTTCATGCGTATTTACGATTATGATTCCAAACGATACCTATCGTGCCGTGAACAAAACACACTTCCACCCCTAACGCCAAAGATTGCCGTGTCCGATTGCATCCCCGCGTGGTCGTTAATGGTTAACGATCTTTCGGGCCTGCCCCGATATTCACCGGCCCCCGGGGGTACAGGTAAGCGGTAGGCGGACCGGGGAGGTTTAGGAAATTTAAGACGGTTCCGGTTATTTAGGCGTTAATAGAGCAGCATTAACCCAAACTTTGGCCAAGTTTTTCGGTGATCGTAAATTTAACTACTTCGCTTCCGATAAGGAATGTTGGGACAAACTCGCAACCCCGTGGACGGATCGGGTTGGAATGTTGTGCGCCAAACTTTCCACCCGCTTACTCCGGGGCAGGAAAAAGGGATCCGGGTTGTCGCCTTATCTGCTTTGAAATTTGCGTTCCGGGGTAAGGCAACAGGGAAGGAACATTAAAATGACGTTAAAAATGTGACAGATGGGTGGAGGTGTACTTCCAGGTGGTTTCTTCTAATAGGTCTCCGTAAAGGGGTTGGATGACAGCGATGAGTCTATAATCCGATGAAATTAATTCCATCCGAACAATCCTGTTTGCTGGCAAGATGACTGGAAAGCTTCCCGCTTCCTTATTGTCTAATTTGGTTTGCTTTTCATTATTATTGAATTACAAGCTCCCGGTGTTGCTCTGAAGACCCTCTGGAGACTTTCGTTCCCGAAACTTTTTCATTAAAACTACCCCAAAACTCCGAAACGGTTTGATGCTTATCGCGATTTCTTTCCTATGGCTTTGAGAACAGGAAAGAAATTTAAAAAAAAAACGCATCAAACTCAAGCGAATTCTTGGAGTCCAGGTCAGTTTACTTCACATTTCACCGTGATGGGGTGAGTACAAATAAACTATTTACTTTATTTTCCATTATTACACGCTGGCTTATCTCGCTGGACAGATCTTTATAAGGAAATGCGCGCCTCGATGCACATGTTTACCTTACCGAGTAAGCTTTTCACCTTGATGCGGCACAAGAGAGTGAGTCTTTTAAAACACCAGTTGGGTCCTTCCTTTTTGAAAAGTCATTTTCATAAAAATGTCAGTTCCATTAAAATTTTCTGTAATGTCATGTTGTTTAACTCATTGATGCGTCTCCTGTATGAAGCTGCATCAAGATCACCTTCATACGAAGTCGTATGTAGCGAAGCCGCATTGGAAAACAATACCAGAAAAACACCTGTCTTTTGAAGACACGAGAAAACATTTGGAAGTCTCGAACTGTGTTTCAATCTGAGTGAAAATATATCACTTTCAATCTACATTTTAGATCCACGAGTCCGCTGTAACGAAACTGACCCTTTCTCCTTTCACTAGTCGCTTAAGTTCTCGTGTAAAGGATAAACAGTAATTTTAATTAAAAAATTAAACGGCATCCGAAAGCTCATCCTTCCCGAGGGGCTTTTTTTTGTCCACGTCATGCACGCCAGATCACTTTGGTGAGATCCCATGCGCAAAATGGGTGATGTTTGATGCACTTCGGAAAGATAACAACACTAGCCGGTTCTTCCTTTTTTCCCCCTAGAGGGAAGCTTCTGTGTGGTCAGAATAAAGGTAAAAGTTGCCGCCAGCCAGAAACAAACTCTATGCATTTCTAATCTCCTCGATCGGTGCGGTGTGGAACTCGGTCGAACAAATAAAAGATTAAAAGGGAAAAGGGAACAAATTCATAAGCACTTCAGAAAATGCATCCACCAAATACCACGCAAGTGTGAGGTGAAGGAGGAGCATTAGGCAGGCTGATTTGTAGTTTGCGATAAGCATCCTGCATCTTTGTCCAAGCCATTAAGCTAGGGTAAGGGTCGCTTGCAGCTGGCAGGATAAAGAAAAAAGTTCATTTTGTAAGATGCAGGCTGCAGCTAAAGGAATCGAATGTAACTTAACTCTTGAGCGATTACTTATCATTAGTTTTTATTTAATTTAAAAGTGAAAGCTGTTTGTTTTCTTTTCCTCGATTTCTCTAAGCGACATCTCGCAAGAACTTGCTGTAAGTTGTACTATAGATACCTCCCGGTACGTATGGCTCCACGGTAGCGATTTTGTGATCCTTTCGAGTCCTCTGCAGACAATGGTTAATTAACGGCTTAATTGTGAAGTAGTACAGAATCTCGACGATACTGAGAAGACTCACACCCATGAACAAACCAAGAATCCCACCACAGTTGGCTATAAAGTCATTCAGTCCGAATAGTTGATTGCGTTTGATTGAAATGAATTGTGCCTCCTTGTAGTAGATCGATAGTGTCGATAATTGGGAGCTTTTTTATAAAAAGAAACCATAAAAATTATGCTTTTCGGAGTAGAATTCACCATATTTACTTACTGATTCAACTCCCTCTCATATATATGAATCGTGTTGGTTAACCTTCGCCAATCGAAGTGAGCTTGAGAGATTTCCGTCTTGTACTCGAGAAATATGCAAGCTGGCAAACAGTTGCATGATTGTAACAATGTTCGGGACGAATTGTCGACCAGCCCCAACCCTTGCTCCTGCAGAATTGCTTCAGCTCTATCGCAACATTCCAACTTCTCAATGCCACAGATATGAACGCCTGGTGCCCGGGGCATCGAGAACTGTGTACAGCCACACATATGAAGCGTAAAGTTTGCCAAACATTCCAACTCACAGTTGCGCTTGGTGTAGATCCGAAAGAAGCGCAAGTACCGTTCGTGTGTGTAGTAGCACAGGCGTTTCTGAGGATTGTAAGACCTTACGTTCTCGGAGGTAGTGATCAGGTATGGTTCCAGACGAGCGGTAAGCGCATGATTCATAGGCAACCGAACGTTTTGGGTCGAGATCTGGGGACATTGGTTTGGGGTGTGTATCTGTATTTGAAAGCCTTGAAACGAATTCTGCAATGAGATATAACAAACAGATTAGATACTCCATCTAGATTTCCCAGAAGTTGTTATCTTACACCACAAAGATAGTCCATATCTTCAATGTCTGATTTCACGAGAACGACCAACCCCGTAGTGGAACCAGCGCTTACAATTCTTCTCGGATAGACATCCAACCCTACATTCGCTCGGTATCCCTGCTCCATCGACCAGTTCTCGGACGATCGCTGCTCGCCCAAATGTTCAAAATCTCGGTGATATTCTTCCCGCCGTAAAATATCATCCCCAGAAAGCCCGTTAAAGGTGTAGCATATACCACGCTCTGTTAATGTAGGCTTGAACAGATCCTTACAGGGGGAATATTTGTTTCTCCAAACGCACGTAATAAACATCTCCTCAAAGGGGATCGCCATATCCTGCAGCACGTGCACAAGATTATCGTCAAAGCTTTGGTTGGGTAGATACTTGTTGAAGGAAAAGTCACACACTTGTATCATGGCTAAAAATCGATCATATCTGAAACGATTCGTAATGACAGTGTATTTGATAACTTTTTAAGAAGATGGAACTTACTCGTCTTCTGTAACATTGCGGCCATCTTCTTTAACGCGTTGATAAACAGCAGTAAAATTAAGAACACTGGACTTCACCTTCGTAATCGGACAGATGGTAATGGCTGGGAATGGAATATCGTAGATTGAGGTTGGTTTCTCCGCAAAGGTAACCACTACCGGATCACGTCTCCATTTGTCGTACACGTTTTGTATGAGACTGCCACACCCATATATCGAAAGGATGCACATCGAAATCCACCATATTCTACGTTATATTAGAAGAAACCATTGTTACTGCTCTAACTCTCATAATGCATCACAAACATGCATACTTTTCCACTCTCGTTCGATTCGACCCGACAAAGTACTTAAACCCATGTATGGAGCTATTTGCACAATAGTCCCGAAAGATATTCATTCCGGTGTCTCTTGCCTGGTACAGCCTGCGCACGGTGATCGGTCGGCCTTGTCGCGTTACGAACTTTGTCGCCCGATCCGAGTACAGCCGTATGGGAATGGATGGTGGCGCCATTCTTGCCCGGGAAGCTACGGTCGGCGAATGATGGCGAAATCCAACCCATTCGTTTGTGATGGTTTTTCTATGCCGCGGTGAGTCGTGCAATTAGCACTCCCGGTATCGATGTCATGTATCGGTTGTGTGGCTTTAAATATTCAAAATAGGAAATATGCCCCAGCACGACAGCCGGCATGTAAATATGGGACACATCGTGTAATGTGGGGTTGTCATTATATGTCCCATGGGGGTTTAGGCAGGCGTTGTAACGAGCCTGACTGTGTACAAGCTATGATTTAGGATTTCGTTTGACCTTTTTCTTGTTCTAGTTCTTGACTGTGTTATCAAGGATTGGAAAGATGTGATAGAGAATGCTCTAGATTGTCATTTGTGTAGTCATTTATTTTTCATAATTGTTCCCTTTTTGTTTGGTTCTTAAGTACATAAAATCGTTGGCATTTGTAAAATAATGATATATTTATTTATTTTTTCAGAATGGACAAGTAAGTTAAGATAAAATCGTCCTCAGGTATTTGTTATGCCACATTTCCTTTTTTGATCAATTCTTCGATAAATATTTTCTACATGTTTTTCATAAAACACACCATTTTTATAAAACGAATATGCGAATAAATATTTAGTTCGGCCCAGGGACTTTGAAACACTGCCGTTCATCCCAACTTCAACACATTCAAGCACGTGTTTTTGCCTTCTAAAGGTGTGAAGTATTCCGCACCTTAATCTTGGAGCTTTTCATGCGCTTGAAACAACTTTTAGCTTACGGGTAGGTTTAAAGATCAACTCTACAGGATTCATCCATCACTTGTGCACTTTCGTTCAACGCTGTAGCACCGCTTCAACTACCAATCCAAAGATAACGTTAATGCAGTTTTGCTCTTCCTCCCCGAGGGCATCGATGCATCGAAAATGGTCACAGGAGAAAGTACCAAAAGCAAAAGCAAAGCACTCATGCAGGCAGTCTTTTGTTCTTGTTCGCATGACGAAAAGGTGATGCGTCGTCCAATTATAATAAAAACCCGGTATCTTCGGTTCTCAAGTTCCGCTAATCAGAGTACACCAGTGTGAAAGGGTGGGTCCAGGATTGAGGGGTTTTGAGAAACCGCAAAAGCAAATTTAAAGAAACGTACAATCGCGATGCGACAGAAAAGCATAAAAAATAATACAAGCCGTCCATCATACGACGTTCGTCGTCGGGACAATTTCCTTCAAGTATCTTATGAAAAAAAAACCAAGATTGATCGGGTTTGGCGCAGTACCCAGTTACCCAGAGGGTAAATTTCAATTTCCAAAAACAAAAAGAATAACTTGATGAAAATTGTTTGCAAATTGCGGTTCGCGATCGCGCACGACTTTTCTCACCTCCCACCAAATTGCGTAGTTATTGTTTTTTGTTTACTTGTTCATTTTCTCTTACGAATTCGTTGGGCATGTCAGTAAGTTTTTATACATGGCATTTCACCCCTCTCGGAGCAACAACGGTTCAGACATGCGTTCTGGAGGCTTCAAACGAGCATGAAAAATGTGATCGTAAGCTGATCGAGCAGAATGAACGCACACGCACCTTCAGCGATTGTGAATAGGGAAGCGAAAACAGAGGACAGCCGCAAAACAATTCGTCTTGCCAGCCCACTTTTTGTTTGGCGGCTGGATGGATTGGCCCAAATTCTGGGAGGATCAGCCGTACTGGGCCGTGAAATTCTCGTCAGATAAACAACCGAAAAATCTTCCAACGCTTGACAGTTGATCAGGACGCGCAAGTTTTTTGTATTCCTTGGTTCGTTGTGGGCTGAGTGGTTTTTACTTGGAGAGAACGGGTCGAACGGCGCACAGTTATGATCTTCGAGCGTCACGATTTTCATTTTGGCACGTTTTTTATTTGTTGGAGATGGCATCGCATTTTGGAACAGTAGGCTCAAAACATTCGGTTTATATTGAAGCTCCATTAGATCTTTATTTTAAAAGATTTCCAATGGAACACAATATACCTTTTACATATTACAGAAATTGTATTAAACTTAAGACGTAAACATCTTTTATTAATCTTAAAATGATTCAAAGAAATATCTCTTGTATTTGTCCAATTCTTTGAATATTCCTTTCCCATCGTGCAGTAAACCGAAAACTGCAATGCCCTGCGGCCATCTACTTGTCAGTCCAAATCCAATCCGAATTCGGCTGCACGGTTCGCCAAACTGTTGAAATAATAAATAAACAACAGTGAATAAATAAATATTCATTACTTCCAAGATTTGGATGCCTTTCTGCAGCTTTCGTCTCGGAAAGCCTTTCTCCTACGGGTAGGTACGTGCGACCATCGTTGCGGTCATCATCCGGTCCAGCCGACATGGCGGTGACGGGTTCTGCACATTCAGTGCAATTTTTATCACGCCAATTTCGCCGGACGCTAGTCTGGCCTTTCAACGCGCTGCAGATCATGCGGTAAGTCATTTAAGTGCAGTGGTCGGATATTTTGTTCGGTTTTATAGCTGACTCAGTAAAATATTAAATTTGCCACACACGAAGCTCATGGAAGGAAATTATTAGGAAGAAAAAAAGCATAACCTTCGCTCATTATCGGAAGTGATCTACAACCATCTTCATATACATTTTTAATAACAACCATGACACGCTCACATTAATTGGAACACGTCGGGGAGTCACTTGGTTTTCATTTTTAATCAGGATTCGACTCAGTAACTTCGCACGCTAGTGTCTCTGTCCAATCGTAGAAGTGTTTAGTCATTACGATACCTCACTGAGCATTGGTCATGGTTGAAATGAAGTTTGCAAAGCCACAAACATCAGATCCCATCGAAGGACGGAATCCTTGGGAACCAGAATTACTGAACGAATCCTACAAAGAGGATGGCAAGCGGAGTCTTTGGGTAGATTACTGCACCAACAGTACGATTCACGGTTTCAAGTATTTAGTTGGCAACAAGCGTACTACAATAGAGAGGTAGACCATATGAGATGATCCTTTGCCGATTTCTAACTACCTTGGAATATCTCTTCTACAGAGTTTGGTGGATAATTGTCTGCCTGCTATCACTGTACGGTTGTGGCAATTTGATTCACAGTGTGTACAAGAAATGGGATCGAGAACCAGTTGTGGTGACGTTCGCAGAGAAACCGGCTCCAGTGTTTACCATCCCTTTTCCAGCAGTAACAATCTGTCCAGAGACGAAAGTACGCAAAAAGGATCTTGACTTTACGACCGCCTATCAGCTGTTTAATGATGAAGAGCTTTGGCAATTTATGGCGGATGAGCAGTAAGTATAGTGTGCGAGTATATATGTTGTGATGGAGATATGTAATAGTTTTATTATTTTATTCATATTTGAGAATTGCAAAGCTTGAGGCTCTTCTGCAAGTTTGTGATTTTTCGTTTGGTGTGGAGATGAACAACGAGTCGTATGCTGATGACGTTGTTGAATACCTGCAAAAGATGGCGATTCCGTTTGAGGATATCTTCCTGATGTGTGGTTGGAGGGAACATGTGGTCGATTGTAAGGATTTCTTCAAACAAACGCTCACAGAAGCAGGTATCTGTTACACGTTCAACTCACTGTCAGTGGACGATCTCATGAGACGCGATCAGTTACACGCGGAGTACGAGTACATGCTAGAGAATGAGACGGCAAAGCTGTGGAGCATGGACGATGGGTATCTTGGTAGAGCGGGCGAGCAGACATATCCGCGACGAGCATTTGGGGCTGGAAGAAGGGCCGGAATGTTCGTCATATTGAAGGTCCAGAAGTACGATATGGATTATCTGTGTGGAGTAGGTTACCAAAGCTGATCTCTTGTCTTTGAGGATGCCTTGTAATAGGATGTTGTTCCTCGTAGAACTCTTTTCAGGGATTTAAAGTACACCTTCACTCACCAGTACAGTACCCGCGCATGCTAAATCAATTCTTTCGGATCCCACTCAGTCAGGAGGTGTCGGTCTCAATCGACCCCATACTATTCGACACTGCACCCAGCGTTCGGCGTTACAATCCTCAGCGTCGGCTGTGTTACTACAACCACGAGCGTTACTTGCGTTACTTTAAAGTGTATTCTAAGTTTAACTGTGACATTGAGTGTCTCTCGAACTATACGCTCAAAACGTGCGGTTGTGTTCCGTTCTCACTACCTCGCTCGCAGGATGCCCGTATCTGTGGCCTGGGAAAGGCTAGCTGTACTGATGAAGCACTTTCAGTGTTGGAAGAGATGGACCTGCTGCATGAGCTTAATAGGACGGACAACTTTCTGGAGCACTGCAACTGCCTACCGTCGTGCAATGCGATCTTTTACAACACGGAGATATCGCAGGCAATGTTCGATTGGAGAAAGCTAGCTGAGAATATCCATGTTATAGCGGGTGTTACAAATGAGTAAGGAAGACTTCTTTGATATAATTTGGTCATAACTTTGAAAATTCTTGTTATCGTCTATTTCCAGAACTGAGTTATCATACCTTTCCATTCATTTTAAAGTATCACGCTTTATTCCGATAAAACGGAGTGAATTGTTTGGAATAAGTGATTTTCTCGCCAACTGTGGTGGAGTTCTGGGGCTTTTCATGGGCGTTAGCATACTGAGTATCGTGGAGATCATATACTACTGCACGTTAAAACCGATCATGGCACGCACTAGAGCGAATGCCCGATCCTACACTGCAAACGTGATCAAACCAGCGCTTATTCTCCCTCCGAAAGAATTCGGACCAGCCGTTGGAACTCGCCAGCGGAAAGGTTCCAACAAATGGTAATGTCGCACCAAAGTATTCCAAACAGTTCCTGTGCTTTTTTTTGTCTTTGCTACCACAACGCAATGCCATCCGTCTTGGGGAAAACAAGTTCAAGATTTATTGCGATGAGCTAAGATGAATGGAACGCTATTTTATCATCTCGCCCGACTTTAAAGTAGTTCCCGATCGTGCAGCGGTCTAGGAAGTGATCGCCATTTCGACCAAATGAGTCCGAACCGATTTATCGAAAGGTGTCGCCATAAATCAAGCGATTGGTTGAATAAATTAAAAACATCAAAATTCACTCCCCGCGTGTTTGGCGACGCGTTGGTACCTGACGCAGTGAATATATCCTTCTTCTAATGGACACTGATGGGACGCGATAAAGACTGTTCTGGTTTAGGTGATGGGGAGTGTTTTAAAATTTCTCCTCCTTAGAAGCAAAAAATGGCTCCAAAACGTGTGTAAAACATTCTGCAAGAATTTTCCTCTCAAAAAAAAAGAAGAAAAAAGAGGGAAGAAATGTACAAGCAAACCGCTTCATCTTATCTAATCAACAGCGTGCCCGGTTGGATGATAAATTTGTTAACAGAACCTTCAGGCCGTGCAACCACATTTGGGGGTAAATGACGGTAATAAATCTTACCATTCTATGACTTATTAATATCTTAACATTTTCCACAGAAAAATGGATGCCTTCTGTGAACGAAAGTCGGAAGAAACAGGGCACACAAAACATCGCAAGACGGAAGCAGCTTCTTTAAAAAAAGCATAATTGGAAGGAATACCAGCAGCAGTCAGGTTTTAAAGCAATCTTGCGTACCAGTGAAATGCAATTAAACTTCTCCTAATTGCTTATGAATATAAATAGCCAATTTATGAGTTTCGGGTATGAATGTGTGTTTGCAAATAAATAAATGTCTGTTTTTAGGGCTCATGCCCGGTAGGTAGGCATACCGGTTTTTGGTCTCTCATCAATAAGCCATAAAATGTAAGACACATGAATTGGGAACGAATTTCCGTCGAGGTAATGCGTTGTGGTGTGAGAACGCGTCGCTGTGAAGAGCATTAACGCATAAGTACAGTGCTTGGTGTTTGATTAATCTTTTCAGCATTTCCTTCTTAATTTTGAAGATTATTCAACTGAAATGTTAGAATCGCGATGAAATTAAAATTTCATTGTAATTTGTAAAACTGTGTAATCTTTTACCTTTATTATTAAAACAAAATCTAAATTGATTAAAAAATAATGTTTAATACAGTTATTGTAAGAGGAAAAAATGTCAAATTGCAGAATCAAACTAATTGTTTACCTCCGAGGTAAGCAGCCATTACATTTATGGCTCTCAGTGTAATAAAGCAAAATCAAGAAATTTAACTACATGTGATTGCCACGTACTGCTACATAAAGCTTTTCGATTTTATACTGCAACATGTGCGTGTTTAGCGCTTAAATGGACTTGGAAAAGAAATGTAAAGTCTTGTTTACAGCAGAATTAAGAAAGCATCCTCATTCCAACAGTTGAAATAAACCACTGCAAGCAATAAAAAAAAATGGCAAACGAAGCAAAAACCGATCATTCATCACGTGATGGCAAAAGGCACTCGGGAAGATGGTGGTGGTTTTTATGATTACTTCCAACCCGTGATGAGTACGCGCGCGAGTTTGCGTTTGCCCTCCAAGAAGGGTGATCGTAATTTCTTTTCACCGGCTGTGCGTCTGCTCGTGGCTTGCAGCTTAAAACGAATGGGTGTTATTTATTTTATTGTAAATTTCCTACATTAGCTACCCATTCTACACTCACTTTGCGCCCCGGTTGGTCACCGGGACGGGTGGCGTTTACCGCCGCGGCCCATTAACGACATGAGCCAAAGCCGCAGCATATTACTCAAACCTCGGACAGCAAATCATTTTATTCGGTTATAAGCGTGCTAGCTGCTCTTTTTTCTTCCCCCTTTTCCATGCATGCACGTTTCCCGCGTCCATTATGCTGCCACATGCTCGGCATGTATGACATCGAACCGCTGAAACCGCGGCCACGATAGCATTTTTTGGACAGTTTAATAATTATTCTAATTCATCCCATCACACGCACGCCACTAATGACGCCGGACGCCGCGGTGGCTGGAAACCGAATGGGAATTCGCATTTTAACAACTCGCTCTTCCCTGCGCTCGCGGGAAAGCTTCATGCGGGGTGGGAAAATTAATGTTTAGTTATTATGATTATTATTGCACTCAAAGTTTAACAATGGAACAAAAGGGAGTTAGATTGTGTTTTGGATTTTTTCGGGTGGAAAACTTCCTGAAACACATTGCTGAAAGGTAGGCAAATTGACGTTAACTGGTCACCGATTCAGAACAATGACAAGGCTCGCGATTATGCCCGTGCGGGAGGTCAATTTTGAGCAATTTTTTTTTTTGAAAAATTGTACGCAACCACGCGTTTAACCGTTGCGCCCCGCGGAGGGAAGAATAAAAAATAGGATTGAAGTTGTCATTTCTGCAGATTGGAGGAGTGAGAGAAAATCTTTTTTGACTTTAATTGTACAGAATGTTGCCGAAAATTCCTTAATGAATAGCAGCTTAATTCAATTTAAAATAGAGCTTGGCCAGATGTTTACAATATATTACGTCCGGTATCATTCTAATGACATGTCCAACCCACTAGAGCCTGACGAGTCTAATTCGTTGTACAACAGGGGGATGCAGACCAGGGAGTCAGCAGCTTAGCTAAAGGTCATGCCTCAGTATCTTGTATGAGGACTGTGTCTATTATGGTATTGTTTTATTTTATTCCATCCTCCCTATTCCAAGCTCTGACAAGAGTTTCTGAGTGGAGTAGCCTGTTTGAATCTCTACTCTGTAAGGTAGTGCAACTGAAGTCTGATGATATCCTTTTCATATATATATTTCAAGATATTTTTAAGAATTGCAACAAAATTTTTTGGAAAATGCCAATACCTTCAATCTTATCAATGTAACTTATTTCCAAATAATCAATCAAATCCTCGCTTCTGCAAAATGAGATTTTATTATTCTGCTACAAACAGCATCGCATTGTATTCAACAAATCATCTGGTTTGAATGCGTGTCTTCCAGGAACAGTGCCATCCCATTAGTCATTCTCACATTAACCATTGCTTCTGGCCATGCGTGTTTAAAGCAAAGCAATACATCCTTACACCAATGATGCATCCCCGTTCCCCGATGGCGGATAGTGCGATGAAGGGAAATTTGAATTCAATTGACATTTTAACTGCATTCAATTCAATGCCCGCTGCAACTCGCCGTATCCATTCTGCTCGGTATCGATTTCCCGGAATTCATGCCCTGTTTCCATACCAATTACATCACTTTATGTTTGGTTTGGGGATGTCGTTGGGTTTTATCTCGGCAGAAAACTTTTGCCAAGACACGTCGCTCATTCGTCATTTGCAGATGCGAAAAACAAAGCTCCATCACGTTCGCTTCGGAAAAAGAAGAGCTAAACAGACGCACACGTTTTATTATTCTAATTTTGTACATTTTGTACATGAATTGCGCGTACGAAGAGCGTACGTGTGTGTGTCGCATTTGGTTGCGCGATGGGATCATTTTCTTCATGTCGCTGGGCCTCATGTCTTGCCGTAACACTTTTGTGCTGGGGAAGAAAAAAAACCAGCAAGCGCACAGTCAAATGAATGTTATGAATTTATCAAAAATCACGTTCCGTGCATTGCAAAATGTGAATTTTATAGCACACGGGAGGGTGTGGGTATCATTCGTGACAGTAACCGACAGACCTGCACAAGTGCCGCTTTATTCGTGGTGCATTTGTTTTTTTTTTTTTGCTTTGTCCTCCTGGCCGTCGCGTCTCCACATCCTTACCTTATCACAACGCATCGAACGAAGGGCACGTCGAACAAGACATATGCCACGAAGCAATGAAACCATTGTAGGGCACA
>AXCM01007401.1:0-14944 GCA_000473375.1 Anopheles culicifacies
GAAAGTTTGCGCTTGGAGTGTTCTGTTGGTGTACCGCGAATTTATGGACTTTCGAACGGGTTTGTTTACGAAAAGTATCCTTTTTGACAGATGCATACTCAAGGTATTTATAGCATGAAAGCTACAGTTGGACAAACCAACCATTCCCAACGTACAGAAAAGGGAACTGAAATTCTTTTACCTTTCTTTGCACTGTGTCCACTGTCCACAAAACTATTCATATTACTGGACAGAAAATTGAACAATCCTAGAAGAATAGTAGATCCTACAGGAATATGGAAATTATCCATTCTAATACGGAATTGCATTTTTAATTCCTGTTCCGAAATTACATTGGAAATACATTGGAACGCCGATTATGCGGGACCATATTGTAGGGATTAAGAGTTGAGAGGTAAAGATATTTAGTTGTAACCGGCATTTCATAATCAAGAAGGCGAAAAGAAACGATTTGAATCGGATATGTAAACCTTGATCGGAGCGAAAATACAAGCGAAGGACTGACGAGAAAGTCTTTTGAACTAGGAGGCCGGTTGAAATAGTAAATCAGTCTTGTGGTTGATTGCGAGAAGTGTGGACGGTTCAGAAGTATAGTAGTTAAATTAACTTGAAAAATAAAAGAAAATGAACACAGATCACGACACATATAGCTGGGTGCTAGATTTTCCGTTGCAGCATAAAAATGAGAGTTTCCAAAGGTGAAAAAATAATTACAAAAAACATAAAACACCCCCTACTAATATACATTACACACTAATTTGTATCTTAAAACCCTGAGTCCTCAAGACCCCAATTTTTAGCACTCTGTATATCAAAACTTTCAATTAAGTATTCATAAGCTTTAAGAAGAACCGTCAAATTAATTAAGCTAGTTTAAACTAAGTTATTAATCAAATCAAATCTTATGGACCCTTCTCTACCAAATCGTAGATCGTTTCGGTATTTTTATAATTAAAATACACAAGTGGCTTTTCGCTATCCATAAGGATGACATATATATGTATTTACCATTTATGTGTATATTCTAATTTTTATGTTTGCATTCAATGATACATACGGGATAATGGTTCAATGAGGAATTTACATACCTCCTCCTGCTATTTGCTTTGTTTTATCCGATGGATGCAAGAAATTGAACGTTGGAACATTTCTCAAAAGGGTGTGGAATTAATCGAGCCAAATGACGAGATATGAGAGTATGGACGTAAAATCAACATCAGTTTGAAGGGAACCAGCCACCTCACGGAGAGCAAAACAAAATAGTAGCCGGAAACGGTATCCGTTTGTAATAAGATATTACGATTTCGGGGGGAGATGGAGTAATGCTACACAAATGTTACGTTTTAAGTTATCAGCCATTTACAAAATTCTAGCCATTTTGCAAACCAAGCCTTCTTCAACAACAACAAAAAAATAGTGAGGGTGTGTAATTGTGGAATTGTATCGTTACTAGTAAAAAATTAACTTTATCGCATTACACTATACCGACAAACAGCGAAAGTAAACCACCGAACCACGGTATGATAATCGTATACGCTCTCTCTCTACCGGAAAGCATGAGAATTTTGACGGTGCTTATTTTCGCGATTTCTTACTCTTGTGATGATGGTTACTATCACGACTGTCGTCTCGCGAACGCTTGTGACTGCTGCTGTGCTTGCTGTTGCTTCCGCTGTTGCGATGCTTATCGTTGTGTTTGTCCTTGTGGTTCTTATCCCGGCTGCTGCTATGCTTCGACGAGCTAGTAAGGAAAAGCAATGGAAAGCCCAATTGATAATTAGTGAGGATGAGTTGAAGGATACGCGAGAATATTGCATATGCTACGTAGCAGCTATCAACGATGATGCTTTAAAGGTGGAACAAGCAATTTACGGATATGATTCGTAATGGAAGAAATATTAGCTCTTTAACTTATTTGAGGGCATGGTCCTTTTGCTTTACGCGTCCTTTGGCGGTTGAATTAATGCAAGGGTTGTCTTGGGTCGAATTTAATGCGAACCGATCTCCCAATACAAAAGAAACCCTTTTAGAAGTTTGGCATGCAATTAAAAGAAGCAATCATTTTAGTAAAATGCCAGTAATAATAGGGAATTCAAATGAGCCAAATGAGTTCGCCTTTTAAACCATGGACACGATTTTCTTAGTTGTAAAAGAAATGAGTATATCGTTTACGCTGAATGTCGAGGCTTGCAACTGAGCTGACCTCGAAAAGGAGGGAGAATTTGGTTTGCTTTTGTTGCTATACAAAATTTCCACGTGTTAAATAATAACATATTGATTTGATTAATAAAATGTTTTCCGTTAAAACGAAAGCTGCAATCGCCACTGAGAAGCAAACGCCCGCAAGTAAAGTTAAAGATATAATATGTTCCGAGTGTTTCGTTACTCAAATGACCTGCGATTATGTTCATGTCGTTTCTTCGATGAAGCTACTCCTCGATCACGCCTGCAACCATCATCGCAATCCGAAACAAATGATCGAAAGCATGCGAAGGTGAAATTAGTTTGTATAACGTGAGAAAAAGCGTACAGGTGTTTAATCGCATTGAAATGTACACTGCCAAGAGATGCGGCAATGCAGTGCGCTTAACTTGCAAGCAGTGCAATCAACACGTTCGGCTTCACTTACCTATGATGGGACCGCTTTTTCGACGAATTGCGATCAACATAATCGTCCTTTTCACGGTTGCGATCCTCTTCAGCTGCTTCCCGCTCCAGATCCGACCAATCCTTGCCAGACTCTTCATCAGAGCCAAGATCTAAAAAAAAAGAAAGCAAGAAGCGAATGTTCGCATCATTCGTATTTACATCTCCTCATTCCGTTCCATTCCATCTTCTTACCTTCTTCGCTTCCACTGTCGTCGTCCTCCGATGCTTCGGAATAATCTTCAGAATCGGACTCTTCCTCATCGTCATCGTCAGTTGGCTCGTACGCATCGTCCTCCTCATCTTCCGTTTCACTGTTTGCCTCACCCTCACCTTCCGATTCCGGATCAAGGAACGTCCAGCCACCACTGTCAAAGAAGCCTTCCGGATCGTCCGTAATGGTTTTCATAATTTTTGCCCAATTCAGTGACTGTATGCCTTCCGAGTAGCGAATATCGCACGAACTGGAAACAATAAGAGGAGAAATAGTTTGAAAAAGTTTTCCCAATTACTTTACAGCTAAAGCATCGACTCACTTTAACCACTCCTTCACGTGATCTAGCATGTTCATCGGTATCGCGTTTACCATCGCGATCTTCTGTTGGTAGTTTTTAAAGACGAATATCATATCAAAGTTACGCAGGTGAAACTGGACGCGCTCGAAGTGTACCAGCTCGACGTCCTCCAGCGTAATGACGAACGGGGGCCATTCGGTTAGGTTCACCAAGCTACCCGATGTCGGCTGCAGTAATACTGTGCTGCGGAACGGTGCTCCCGGGAAGCCCAGCTCCCGGAAGGGTGTATCGAACTCAATTTGCTGCTTCGTCATCATTTCCACCTTCTCGCAGAAGCTCTTGAACGCCGTTTTAAGCTTGTGCCGAAGCTCGCGCTCTGCCTGCTCAGCTGCCAAATCGTCCCGATCGTGCATGTGCTGATGCTTGCCCAGATCGGTCGTTATCTCTCCCACCTCGGTGTAGAACTGTACATCCAGGTGCTTCTTCTTGCCGAACATGATGGCGTGCTTCAGGTGGAAGTGCAGCAAGATAATCATTTCACCGTCGCACGGTTGAAAGAATGCGCTCTTGATGTTGTTGTAGAGAATGTCCACCTTATCACCGCGCACGGACGTATAGCGGAAGCCATTAACGTGTGCTTCTAACGAACCGGTCATGCGCTTGCTGACAATGTTTGGTCGAATGTAGAGATCCTTCAGCTTGGGGTTACCCTTGTTTTGCGACATCACCAATGTGTCTTGCTTAACCAAATCCTCCTTTTCGCGTTCTTCAGCTTCACGTGTTTTGAATCGCTTCTGCACTTCCTTGATAAGCCGGAATGCCGTGTTCAGGTTGGACGAGGGTGCCGCAATCTCACCCGGTTCTTTCGTATTCGTTGACCGGTATGTACTGCGAGGAAAAACGTGAAGGGAAAAACAGCAATTACTTCATGTGCCTAACGATCCGTCGTCCATCCGTAATACTTACACCTCCTTCACGAATGTCGCATCCGGATTGGGATACATGCCGGACTCATTTCGACCCATCGTGGCACCCGGATGGAAGAAATTAATACGCAAATACGTGTAATCTCCCTCAACCGATTGGGAAATGTTCTTGATGGTCGAAATGTGGAACGGAACCGGAACTCCGAAGATTGGCATGATAACCGTTTCATACTTGCGATCTGGAAGCAATACACAGAGCAACTTTATTTAAGCTAAAAGTCACTTCTACTATTACAACTCACTTGCTCAAAGCTACTTACCAACATACAGCTTCAATTCCTTCACTTCCGGTTCACGTGGCATCTGATTGACACTTTTGTATGAAACGGTTGACTTTCGAACCTTTTCCGCCTCCTTACCACCGGCCTGCTTGGCCAATCGTTCTTTCGCCTTTTCGTTCAACGCAATGGCCAGCTCCTTCTGGTGCTGTTTGCGCTTTTCTTCCGAGCTTTGTTCATTGCGCAGTTTGCTTTCCAACACGGTCGATCGTTTGCCGCTGCGGCCCAAGATTTCCGGTGCCTGTTCCGTATCCTTTTCTTCCTCTTCTTCATCTTCCTCGTCGTCGTCCTTGAGGAAAATGCCAATGTTTTTGATCTTTTTCTTTGACTGCGTCAATACGACTGCTTGCGATTCGTCCGTCACCAGCACGGTATCACCGACGAACAGTGCGTACACCTTTGACTCCTTATCCGATGCTTCGGAATTTTCTAACCCGGCCAGTCCCACATTCAGACTGAATACCATACCCTTCTTCAGCACGGCCCCACACTTTGGCCCGATCGTCATGGAGTTTTCGCGAAACTCGAGTCCAGTCGCGAAGCCGAACGTTTTCGTCAGCTTGTCCACAAGCTTCGGTTCCTCTTTCTTGGCGTACTCGAGCCCCACATCGTAAACATCCGAAAGGCGTTTACCGGGTACGAGACTTTTCAACAGTTCCTCCTCTAGGTTAAGCAGAAAGTTGTAGTGTTTCTGGATGGTGTCGGTCGGGTTAACAAGCAGCGTGCGGACGATATTCGAGCAGTACGATTTGTACCGTGCACCGAGGGCACAGATGATCGATCCAAAGTGTAAATAGTTTTTGTCACTGAACGCACTGAACTTGAGGCTGTAGTTGCCGCCGGATTGAATGATGGCTGGGTAGCACATGTCCAACTGGTTAGTGTCCACTCCACTCACATACTTCTTATCGGTAAGGGCAGATTCCACCCCTTCCGCTAATTTCACGTGCTTCACTTTCTAAAAAAAAAAAAACAAAAATATACCTTAAGCATGGACATGCGTAAACCATCTTCGCAGCGTACCTTATCCGCATCGATAATCTCCATGATGTGATCCTTTAGATACTTGTTGAAAACGTCAATCGTCACGAGGCAAGCTTTCTTAATCGTCGACAGTTCCGGGTCCTCCTTCGGACACATGATGTATCCCATCGGCACACTTATGTCAACATTAGTTAGGTGCTTGTCCTTCAGGAATGCGCGCCAATTCTCACAGAACTCGCCGGGAAAGTTATCCTTCGTGAACACGCCGACCGATTTGCCGGCCTTCGAACCCTTCATCGCCTCGTATAGCTTCTCGTAGTTTGCTTTATCCTTGTCATTCTTTAACCGGTAACAGAAAAAAAGAAAGAGTGCGTTAACATTTCTCGGCAACACTCATGCGATACAGCGAACATGCAAATGCTTTACCCACCTACCTTGTCACGAACTAACAACCTTATCGGTGGCAGACCGTCTTCCGATTCTTTTTCGATTTGTTTCAGAAATTCAATCTTTTTCTTGCTGGTAAGAAACAGGATAGCATTGTCGCAAAATAAACTGATCGTGTCGGTTAGCTCGTAGCCAAATAGCCAAGTTTGCAGTGACGTCGACTTGCTGTAGAACGTCTCCTCATCCACACCGACCGCCGTCATTATGCAGTCCACTTTCGACAGCGAGTCATCATGGTTGAAATCCGGATCCTGCCGCACAACAGAAAGAAAACGGAAACATTCGCATAAAAAACACACATGTGTATTGCTAAGGTTCGCAAATGACACCTCCGGTTCGATGGTACCCCTACCTTCCAGTTTGTGTACAGCCGCTTTATCCGCCGGAAGAAGCAGTCTTTGTCCAGCACGATGTTTGACATCTTGAAATGCTGCCGCTAGGTATTGCTTGCTTTGCCGCTACACTGTTTACAACAGGAAACGAATCCCGTACGGACAGTTCGTGATTTTTAGTACGCCGATACAAGCGAGGAAGCTAAACAAGTTTTGCTCCAACCACACACCACCAATGCTCCACAATGAATGCAACCAGCGTCTCCGCTAACTGTCATTCAGCTCGAGGACGGCTTTGGAAGAGTAGCTTCAGCGATTCGTTCAACCAACGCAATACCAACAACAAACTCGTATGCTAGCTTTTACCAGATGCACTCGAAAACTAGCAGTCCCAAATTAGCTTCACACATGCCTTTACAGCTGGGCCAACACCGGACGGCACAATTGCGACGGATCGCACGGCTTGCAAATAAATAACAATATGGCGACGGGCGTTTTGAGCGCGCGTTTACAATTCCACCGGTGAGTTTAGAACCGCTATTTTTTGACTGAACATCTGCCAGCCGTAGATTGCGCCCATTGCGCAGATTTTGACATTTCGTTTTCATGGTCACTTGGAAGTGAGTGATAGTGAGAAGAGAATTATGTGAGCTAATCTAAATTTCTCACCAAGATCTCGTAAATGCTCACTGATCGTTAAAATATTTAATTCCGAAAAGGCCAATATTAATTTCTATTACTTTTAAATTTTAAAATTCTGCTTTTGCTTCCCTTTGAGAAAGTTGGAACAGTCAAATGAGCATGATTTTTGTGGCCGAATTACTTAACTATCGCATTGACATGCCGTTACTGATCTTTGGACTTCATATGTACGCTTCGCGTTAGATCGCTTTGTGCAAGATCGTTACTTAACGTATTTTTGTCCACATCTATTCGCGAATGTTGTTGCGCGAATTGTTGCAACATGGAATGCAACGTTTTGCATACATTCTGGCGTTTATACGTGCACTGTTCTAATTTACCTAATGGAGGAACTACTTTCTTGAGTCTTCTCCCAACTTTTCAATAAACACTTCTGATTACAAACATTTGAAACATTCTTCATGAATGAAAAATCATTCTTAACTACTAGTTGCTCCCATTAATTATCGTATTTGATCACCTTTGTTTTGCTTTCAGGACGTCGAATTCTTTTCTGTAACTCTTTCGAATTTAAGTAAACACAGCTGCATAATCAAATCACATTTATTTTATTCCAACACACTTAGCATCTTCTCATTCAATAGCCATGAGTCCTGTAACCGTGACCATGACTATGGCCTTGACCGTGACTATGACCATCATGTCCAAATCCACCATTTCCGAATCCGTGATTGTGTCTAAATCCTTGTTGATGATCGTGTTCGATTCGCTGACCATGATCATGTCCAAATCCCTGATGGTGATCGTGTCCTCCCCCATGCACGTGCCCGCCACCTAACGGACTGCCCTCAACCCTCGGACCATCGCCATTTCCACCTACATGCTGTCGGTTATAACCTGTTGGGGAAGGTGAGATATATAATTTTTTCTAAATTTTTGTCGTATTCTCAACATCAAATCCATTATACCTCCTTGGAACCCTGTACGCTGTCCACCATCATGTAAACCGACACCCAACGGTGTGGCGCCAATAAAAAGCGGAACAGCCTGATGTCCATCACCAAAGTGACTGCCACCCAATGGGACACCACCCACTGGAACGTCAACAAACATCGGACTACCCGGATGTCCGCCGTTATGCTGTCCACCAAAACCTGTTAAAAAAGGGAATGAAAATGTAAAATGAGGTAAATTTCGGTCGTTTACACCATCAAATCAATGATTACCTCCTTGCAAGCCTGGCTGTGATCCACATCCATGTGGACAGCCACCCGCCGGTCCGCCACCTACCGGGCCACCCTGATGCCCACCACCAAGCTGTCCACCATCCACTGGGCGTCCCTGATGTCCATCATTAACTTGACCGATACCATACTCTCCATGCCTACCTGTTGGAAACGTTAAGGTGACCTATTACCTTTCTAGATAGGTTGCATATTAACAAATTTTCTTCAACAAATAATTCCTGCCATTTTGGGCCTTCCTTTATTTAAACTATCTTTTGCCAGATAAATAGTCTTACGTATGAGGTAGTGAGAGTTATTTTAAATTAGCGTTTAACACTTCTCGACTTTCGGTAGAATTATAATTACCTTGCGCCTCAACGCTCAACACAACGGTCAACACTAGTATGGACACCTAAAAAAAAGGTACAAAGAAAACCGCATGTTAAGCGCAATTACTCTCCTGGAATTCCTCATCACAAGAACACAAATTTTTTACAAAATTACCAGAAACTGCGTCATGTTTGAAATGCGATCTTGGTTAACTTTTAAGTCCCAGAAACGAAAAACACTCACGAGAAAAGGCACACGGCAATGTTGTACGGATGGTTCTGCTTTGCTATTAATCGCCACCGAGCAGATGCCGGGCTCCTTTATAGTTCTGAGTTGTTATTGCTTGCTCAATGACTTCATTTCAGTAGTGTGCACAGATGAATCGTGTTGTTATGTCTTCTTGTGCCACTTTCTTCGATTGGAAGGTCTTGCAGCATCACCGAGCGAGTAGATTAAAGCGGTTCATATTTGTGCATTTCGCAGAAACCATACTGCGATAGCTAACAACCATGGGGACTTCTGATTACGCGGGTTTTTCTCGAATACGCATCATTCTAAACACACGCAAAAATTTAAATCTGAAACCAACAACACCGGTAGAAGTACAAAAATCGGGAAATTATTCAAAAAAGTCGAATAAACAAGTACATATTGTAGCAATCTTAAAATAGCTCCAAACGCTTATCAAACTTCTGTAAACAGTAACTGACGATTTACCATTAAGCATAAGGAATAGGGGGGTCCATTGGGAGAAACCCCCGCCATATGAACCACTTCCGATTGGTCTACTCACGATTGATCACGTCATATTGACATGTCTAGACCACCTGGACATCTTATCTCCGATTCAGTTCAGCTTGAGCTTTAACCCAATGCTCGAGCTGTGATGCGTTCGGTTACGATCACCTTTCTCGGTGCATCATCCATTCGACATCACCAACATACTATTTCGTGATTAATAGGAGCAGCATAGAATCGGCAAGGGGACGCCAACCTGTCGGAAGAACAGCATAAAACGATCGTGTTCAATATAAGAGATGAGGATTTTAATAAACTGGAATAATTGCATTGCGCTGTGGAGACGGCCTGTAAGACACGACACGGCAGGATGACTTCCGAGACTTCCGTCACAGAATAGTCCAGTCCAGTGTGCGGACGAACAGCACGGATGGGATATTGGGCAGTGGAGAAATGTGTATTGTTAAGGTGTAGTGTAACTCGAGGAAGAGAAAATTAGTTCTTCCACCATTGCAAGAGATTGAGTCGAATTAAAAGAGAACTCTACATACCGGACCTGTCGTATGCAGTGGCGGATCAAGCTCTTTGGAGGCCCCTGGTAGAGTGGCAGTTGAGGCTCCAAACATTATGACTCTTGGATCCTTGATTAGTGGAGGGAAGGGGGGGGGGGGTGTTCCTGAACGACGAGGCCCCCCTAACCCTAACGACCACTAACTCCGCCCATAGGTTAACCCGCCACTGGTTGTGTGATATTGGCGCTGCTATCAGCTTCACCACCGGACCGGACTTTCACCTTACATGCTTACCGCACGTAAACGACACATTTTCTGTGGTGATGAAATCCCGGAGATCTTCCGCCTGCCATCGAAATTGTGATCTAGATGTTATGGGGCAACCCCAACAAGGAAGCAGGTTAGAGGAGCAGAAATTAAGGCAGAAATTTTTAGCAATCACGGAAAGATTGGTATGAAGTTAATTCAAAATCTTCATATGAAGTAAAAACAGAAAGAATGAATGATTGATAGCGATCCGCAGAGCAGAGGCTGATTGTTGCGCTTTTCCGCCAAGCTTAGTTTGGTTAGCTCTCATCATATTGCGACACTTTGACATTGCGTGATGAAATGCTCCTTCATAGTAGTGGACACAACTTCAAAATCTTTAAAGAATCACGAACAATTAGAATCGTTTCATTTAACTGCCATTTGGGGGTTTAGTTTTCGGACGCGGTTGGATAAAAGATAACAATTGACGTATTTGGCTGTTGGAATGGTAAAAACGATCTTTCATTAATGCAATTTATTTGAGCGTGCAGTTCTGCAACTCTTTCCAACAGTTCATTCGATTGCTCATTTGTGCAGTAGGCCAACAGCAGTTGTTTTCAACCATAGGCCTATCCTTCTGCTTGATTGTGACCTTCTTGACGTTGTGCCAAATTCTTGTCGTTCACCGTCGTCGTCCATGTTTTGGAACATTGGAAGCTTCCCGGATATCCGCTTTCGCTGTGATTTCCTGCGGATTTTTTTCCAAGGGAGGAAGAACATGCAGCTCAAGCGTACACTATTGTGTTTCACATCTGATTTGTCACTTGTTGCTTTTGTTTTCAGTTTCTTTAGTACATAGCTAATATCGTTGCTACCAAACAAGTACAGTTCAGGGTGGGAACACTTCCAAACACTCAAAGGCGTCACATTTTTCTTGCACATAAACCATCTTATCGACGACGATTAACACGGACATCTGTGATAAGGTAAAGAGAGAAGTTCATATAAACAACAAGTTGTTGTCGGGGGTTTCTTCGCCGCAGGAACGCAATTCTGATAGAACGTTCAATTACCGGAATCCTTGTCATGTTAGCCAGTGCGTTCCAATTTTCATCGCCCAAAAAGTATTCAAACGCACACCATCACAAGCGGCTAAAAAGCTGCATCGACATGTTTAACAGACTGCCCTCCTTTGCTAATAGCTCGGTTGATTGATAGGATTGCTTTCCAATATTGAACAGTCGGAACTTAATCGGCTTCGTTCACTAACGGCACAGGGTGAAATGGAACACTATTTGTTTCCAATCTGCGCTTGAGAACTCCAATGACATCATTGTGAGTTGTGCAGATGAAGAAGATCCACCAATCACTGCTGGTCATGATTATAGAAATTGCCACTTTACGCAATAAGAAACTGTTGAACGAGGTAGCCAAGTAGTGACAGGAAAAGTTGATAAGAAAGGAACGGAACGGAACTGGATTGTTCCTGAAAAGGAGCGGAACGGAGCAAATATTTCAACGGAAAACAACCTAATTCCGGCGACCTCAAAACTTGGTACAAAATTTTGAATGTAGTTCCGTGAACCTGCCAGGTTTACAATATTTAGAGTAACAAAGTTTTGTAAACATTGTAGATTCAAAAATTTCGACCCTAGTTCCGATCGTTCCTTTGGAGGAAAGGAACAAATCAAGAAGGTTCATACTGGAGTGTGCATCACTATTGCAAAGGAGCGGAACTCAAGATTCAACCCACATGTGTATGATACGGGTCCTGCGTTGTCTGGCGTAACTCGCGAGTTCTAACGCATAAGATCGGTTTGTACATATGGTCATGTGTTAGAACATCTATTTGTCATTTTCAAATCCATCGCCTGTTGGTTCCAAAACAGTGCTTGTGCCCTTATCCTAATGCTAAGAGCAAAGTGCAGTTCAATCAATGAGCCAAGTACAATAGTCGAAATAATATATTGTGCGGCCACATCTACCCTCCATTCGGTAGAGAGGACCAAATAGACCCTCTTCAGAATTCAATCCAGTATTCTGTCGAATAACCATGAGCCTTTTTACCATGATACCTTTTTACAACGGTTCGTTACGCCGTGATGTTCTCATTAAGGAAAAAATAAATTGCTGTTTACTATTGGCTATATTGTTTTAAAAAATATAATAAAAACAAGTTTATGGTAATAATTTAACGATCGAACCATCGATCGCGATCGAATAGGTACCAGTTTTGAGTTGAGAAAACGAAATGGCAAATTAGAGTCCGAAGCTTTCGTTCCCAGTCTCTATTAAGTTTTCTAACAGTACGCTTTAACCGCAATACGGTGATTAAGTTGGATTAATTACTGAATGATGTTTAAGTTAAGCTGCTGCTGAATGTACCGAGATCTGGCAATCTTTTCTAGATGCTACAAAATAAGCAGATTATTAAGAAAAATTGCGTAAATGCTAAGATTTTACTGTGTCAGCCAAAAATGCTTTGACCAACAGGTTTGAACATTGGAAGCAATGTCCGTCAAGTGTATTCATGCAATCCATACAAGGCTACATTTGATGATTTAACCAAGCAATCTCGGAAAGGGCCCAGAATCCCAAATATTGCATATTTGATGTCCTCGAACATAGTCGAACATCCTCTCTCTATCCCCTTTCATTCCACTGAGAGCGCCTATGAGGCAAATACCCACAACCCCCCGCATGTCTTAGTATAATCTTGGAGATTTGGATGATTTCATTTAGTAAACAAATTTATTTATACAAATTTGTTGACGAAAATGGTTTTCGCCGTGATAAAGCATAATCATATTAACGTAGATTGTTCTACGTTCGCCTTTTGTGGATTCTTCCTACTTTCAAGAAAATCTACTCGCTTGGGCATGAGTTTAATCTTTGGACTGTAAGACATTGACGTTACATTTTTGGAGCACTGCCAAACGGATAACTCCCCTTTAATGCTACATTCTTTCCTTTCAGAATTCATCCCAACATGCAGTTAATCAGCAATAGCAGATACATAATCAAATCACATTTATTTTGTCCTTAAACAGTTAGCTTCCAGTCACTTAGTAGCCGTGAGCTTTGTAACCATGACCATGGCCCTGGCCGTGTCCATGGCCCTGACCATGACCTTGTCCGAATCCTTGTCCATGGCCCTGACCATGACCTTGTCCGAATCCTTGTCCATGGTCCTGACCATGACCTTGTCCGAATCCTTGTCCACCGTGCACGTTCTTTCCACCGTGTCCACCGTGTCCACCGTCAAATCCATGGTTGCCACCCTGGAAGCCTCCCTGATGGCCGCCACCATGCTGACCGCCACCATGCTGACCGCCACCAAACTGTCCGCCATGACCACCATGGCTACCTCCACCGTGCTGTCCGCCTAGGCCTGTTAGAAAGAAGAAACAACACTTGGTAGAGTTCCAACTGGCCACTTGTGGTTCACATTTTCAATTTGTCACACATTTCACTCTTTTCATTCACAGCTAGTATTTTTCATTTTTTCATTCAAGCACGGTTCAAGACGATACTTGGCTATACTGCCAGACACTCCCATACAAAGGGCCACATCATAATTACCTTGTGAGCTAACCATCATGACGACGACGGTCAACACCAGCATGGACATCTGAAAGAAGGCAGAAAGAGAACTTCATGTTAAAAACAAGTTTCTACAGCCACAAACACACACATATGTGATTGGAACGCTCAATTACCAAAAACTTTGCCATTGTTTGTTAATGCGATCTTCTTTTCAAAGCACAAATGTTTAAAAACTTCCACGGAACTGTTGTACAGACGGTTCAACTTTGTCTACTAATCGCTCCAGAGAAGATGCAGAGTTCTTTTATAGTTCTCGAACCGGCAGCTGAGATGTTATTGGCTCAATGACTTCATTTTGGCAGTGCCCCCTGTGGCTGAACCGTATTGTGATGTCCGATTTGATGGGCCTCGAAACACCGCAGAGGAAGAAGATCAACCAGTTCATCAGTGCGGTACAGCCTTACGCAATCAGTAATCGTACGTAAGGCAACAATCGTATAGAGTCGGGCGGCCAAGACGCGGAAGCCAAGACACGGCGTGTTACAACTAAGGGATGTTTCTAGTTTTCGCGGGTTCTTCCCAACATGCACAAAGCCATACACACAGAAACATACATAAATTACATACAGACCTAAAGGTATGAAAAAAAAACCGGTCGTAAGGAATAAACAAACAAAACAAACAGACAAACAAATACACACACATACGCACACCTTGTCGAAACAATAAAGTTGATGCAAAAATTCTTATCGACACTCAAGTACGCCACATACAAAAGGCAGACATTTTTTTTTCGAAAACAGTAACTGACAGCATCGCCTACTAAGAGAGGAATGATTAGATTGTTTCCCTTACTGCGTCTGCGTAGAAAGACACTTGTTTACAAATGCGTTTAACCTGAATGGGGGGGGGTGGGGGGATCTGGTTTTGTGTGCCACAAATGCCTCATGCAATAATGGCGCTTGTTGGGGACATTTTACGAGATTTTAAACGATCGTTTGCCGGTCAGCGGTCATTTACATCATTTCGTGGTTTAATTGCATGTTTCGCAGAATGCGTTACAGGTCGTAGTACTTATGCCGCTGTTATTATGAACCCCCACAAAGGAGTAAACGCCAACGAAATGCAGCGTCATTTTAAACGTTCCGTATGCGCAAGGGTATTTATCAATTTTAATTAATACACAGACACTTTTGACCGCTGAGTCTCATGTTTTTTATTTTTGTTTTTGTCAACAACATCCCCAAGATGACACCGGAAGCAAGAACACGTCTTTTGAACGTAGCCCTTCGATATGGACTTTCGTTACGTGAGATAAACAAAAAGCTCAAGGTCTTCATGTTAAACTTGGTTGGTTTGCCGGATTAGGGTTAAAATGCAACCAAATCTGTTAATCAATCGGAATAATCAGCTCCGAACTGCTGGGGAAGTCAATAATGTGTTAACTTAAAATTTATGTTACCATCAGTTATTGTGGTAGTGATACATTGTTCTATTAAAGTTATCATTAAAA
>AXCM01007404.1:0-13460 GCA_000473375.1 Anopheles culicifacies
GCCTTAAAGATCTTTGAAAGAACACTACAATGCTGTGAAATGACATTTCAGATTCCCTATTTGTGGTTCACTAATTAAACGTTTTACATTACTATGATGGACGTTTGGATACATGGTCTTAAGCATACTGCCAAGTGTCAAATGAATCAAGCCGAAGTGTAATACAAACCCTCCTATGGAAGTCATTGATATTACTTATCTGTGTCGCACGGAAATCCCAGTAATCGATTGAAACGGTATTACTAATTAATCCTGCCGTGTTAGTCTCCATATTTGCGGCACCTACGGACGTAAATCATTTCATTATGAATTTAGCGCCTGGATGATAAATTTGAGGTAGCAATCGGTACTGGTACGGTAGTAGATTTGTGGTGTCGGTGTAGAAGTGAACCACACTAATCATCACAATCACGTCTTGAGGACATCGTTCCTTATTATTTATTCTGATGCTGATTGTTTCCCTCCTGTAGTGCCTGCTGGTAGTAGCACGTGCTGGTATGTACAGGAATTGTTGTCGTCCAGCCTGTACGCGTGTACCTTTTTCCGTTCGTAAATTCCTGAGCGATGAGCGAACGCTCTCGCACTGAGCAGGCCGTATACAAGTGGTTAGACGCGTTTCGTTATGCGTTCTCGTCCCAGAGTGGAATGACGCAGGAAAGGTCGGTAAATAAATTTATCACGTTTCAAGAAGTCTATCGTTATCCATGGGCAGATACATGGCCGAAAACACATCCACAGCACACCAACAGGAATGTGTTTCCTTTTAGCGTCCCTGAGCTAAGTATATTAGCATGTGACAAAACAAAAGGAACGAAAATCGTAGTAAAAGCGTTCGTGCAAAGGTAGCTTCAATGGAAGCATTGCTATGTCGAGTTGTTGTTATGGTCTTTTTTTTTTTTTGAGGAAGGACTGGTTGATACATTTAATTAATCAAATTATCCTTTCGCAGTGGTGAGTAAGAAGATATATGTATGTAATGAATCATGGGGTTAGCCTTAGATGAAGCTGAAACGAATTAAAGGTAAAATTAGATATACTTAAGATTAGTTGTAAGATTGAGTGGCAGTACACATTGTAAATTGTTCTATTTTTTTGTACTGTTTTAGTCAATATTAAACGTAAAGCGGTACACTGTTTCACATTTAATGTTGAAGCTGAACTTCTTATCAGCTGAACATGGTGCTGAGCTGTGAAGTGTGGCTCACTTTACATAAAATCGATTATCGGCACGCGGAAATAGATGTTACGGCAGAAATCTTCATGAAACGTCCGCATGTTAAGGAAGTCTTGACGTTAAATAGCAAGATATCTTTTACTGTCTTCTTTCGCTGTTCAACGCAAATGACGAAATGGGCAGGAGGAAACATGCGTACCGCTAAAAAATGGCAACAAATTTGCATATTGACGAAACACAGCAACAGCACAATGGATTGTGTAGCGCTTTTTGTGTACTCCAATGTCATGAAAGATGTGTGAACGTTGGCGTGAAGCGCATGAAGTAAGATTCTTAAAGTTGAGAAGAAAGCGAATAGCTACGGCTGTGAAAAATAACAGAATTAAGTCAGTTAAAGGTGTCGACAATTTTGTGGTACCAAGTGTGTTGTTTGCTTATTTTTATCACGTTTCCAAGATGTCGGGTATTGAACGTATCAAACCACCAGGCGCCTCCATTGCAAGCACGTTGACAGTTGACCTAGTGCTAGTTTGGTTGAATCATTTGAAGAATCAACCAAAAACGGGATCGAAACGAGTTTTGAAAAGAATTCTGTATCATAACGACACTAAGTGTTATTCCTCTTCATTGCTAGCGGTGGTAAAAAGTCTAAACTAGTGATTTTTAGAAATGGCCCCGGACCATTTGCGTAATGTTGACCCAGGATTTGTCAATAGATTTATTTTCACTACCGCCACAGCATCGAAACGATGCTTAAAATCCCATCAAGTGCTTAAAGGAAGCTGGGTAAAGCGTAAAATTTGCTTTTGCACAAAATGAAAACATTTGCATACATCAAGAATTGAATGGCTTCGCGAAGCATTCGTTGTTCGCAGCCATCGTAGCGTTTGTGGCCAGGACAGACAAGCGGGGTTTTTTTTTTGTAGCCAGCCGTTTCGTTGCAAATATGTAGCAGCACATGAAATGGAACATAGTGGTGTTGAGAAACCGCGCCGTACAATATTATTTTTATGATTCTATTGAAACGCTTCCACGCTAGATCATAGAAATGCAAATGAGAATCGACAGATAAGTGGATCGATATTTTTCTCAGTTTTCAATCGCTTGCGGTAGGCACTGAACTGTATGTAGAATAATGCATAAGGGATTTGAGCATATATTTTGCACAAAAAGAAAAGTTAATCATGTTCAGTAAAAAACCAGGGTTTTTTTCTCTTTGTTTTTGTGTTGCCAATTGGAACAAATAGTTAGGAAATCTTTGAACGTATCTCGAATTGGACATGATGCGTTCGATGCGAATCTATGCTTAAGTGCTTGCGTACGAAGCACGGGAAGGGTCATCAATTTTCGCTCCGATTACGATGTGGACCATCAATTATAATCCCAGCTTTCCAGCACGAGACTGGTACGTGGATAGAAATAACCATTGCTATTAGTTGCGAGAAGTGGAATAAAAAAAAAGGAACTGACGATGGTGTTGGATGACCAACGTTCTGACAACGATCGATTACAGCCACTTGAAGGGTGACGGCTTTGAAAAGTTTGTGGCCACATTTTGAGTAAAACGAATGTCGACAGCTGGAAAGTAAGCGAGCTTGGCACTGGGGGAAAGTTGTCGGCGAATGGTCTGGGTGGTACGAAGTAGCGAAAGTCGCAAGAGTTGAAAGTAAAGCCGAATGGTGAAGTCACTAGTCTAAGTAATCCTTCCCATGGTGCCTTGGTGTACAAGAGTGTTGCCTGTTGCGGTGTGAGGAGTTGTGTTTTCGTTTTTATTTCTCCATCTTTGGGGCGTCGTCACATTTCTTGGTCAGACGGCAGAATTGGAACACTTGCTGCAACTAGCTTATCGCGCTACCACGCTTATCCGTTGGCATCACGCTGGATGTTATCCAATAAATCTTCTAGAAATCAATTTTCCCAGGCTTCCATTCGGCACCATGAAATGTATGTGCTTGTTATGGTTTTGTGCGCGGAAAAGTTTTTTTTAAACACACTCCCTACGCTTCCCCCCTTTTGTGCTAGTTGCGGAGTGATTTCCGGTTGATGCTCGTGGCGGCAAATACGTGGTTTTGCAGGAAGGTGCTTTTTTGTACGGGCATCTCCACGTGCTCTGTGCGGGTTGGACCATGTGCAGTGGGAAGGAAAATTTGTGGCGAAAACCAAAAATCAACAATCGGAAATAACCCTCCGTTCGGGTTGGCCACTAAGCCCGGTGTGGGTGGGTGGATGGTAGGGTAAGTAAACAATTTATGGAAGCACAAAAGGTGGTTCAGTGTGATAGCATGACGCATGAAGAGAAACAAGAAACAAGGGCACGAAAAACAATCAAAGAAATACTTGCGAAAGTTCGTTCTCTATCCAAACGGGGCACCCTTGCACGGTACAACTTTCCTCTGGTAATTAAAAAAAAAAACTCAAAGTTAAATTAAATATTAGGAACCAACAACAAATATCAGCATTGTTTGACAGTGCGGCGACCTGGTACGCTTGAATTCATGCGCAAAACTGATGCAAAGATGGAAATATGCTCTTTAAATCTTTCCAAAGCATCATAACGAAGATGAAATTAATACATTTTGTCAGTAAACCGCTAGATGGCTTTTGAGTAAAAGTATGAAAATCGTGAAACTCCTTTCGCTGCATCGTGAGGGAGAGATTTAAGTCTAACTATTTACTACATGTTTATTGCGCAATGAAATGCTTCACTTGCGCTGGGTAGTAGTTTTAAGCTTTCCGAGATTTTATTGCCCCCCATCCCAGCTTGACAGGTTTGGGCCGCCCATATACTAACACGCGATGCTCTAGTGCGGAGCAGCACTGTAACAGCACGGCAAGACAGTAAGTAAGTTGGTGAGTAGTGTGTCGTCCCATATCGACGAAGCATGCTCCAGCACTGAATTGCTTTTATGCACGGTGATGTAAATTTTACTATTTTACTCACCATACTGCCACTGCGCGGCTTTGCAATCAATGTTTTCCACTTAAAATCAACAGCCTCTGGCTGCCGGTTAAAGACATAAATGCAAGGGTGCGGGATGTGGTAGGCAAAGTTTGCGAGAAGACGACAGCAAGAGTCAACAAGAAAATAAAATTCTTCGCAAAAACCATTCGGGAGATAGCTGGTCTGAACTGTACGACGTCACGAGCACGAGAGATGGCTTCAAAGGTTCACGGTGCAACCGGGGCAGATAAAACAATAGCAATAGCAAGGCGCGGGTGGCGCTTTGAATCGGTTCGCGGGTGGATAGAAGATAAGAGCAGAAAGAATTTATTCTTCACCACAAATTCAAGCACAACCGAAGGGGTAGTCGTAGTTTGACTTTGCTCCCCTGGCCTTTCGTAGTGCCGTAGAGTGGATCGAAGAGTTGCTTTTGCCAGTGATGGGTCCGCAATCTTATCCGTGTGTCAGCGAGCGTGCGAGTGCTGCACCGCGTGGCGCTTTCCCCGTGGGCAAATGCCCGGAAGAAGCTCGAATCGAATAAATAAAATCCAGTTTAATGTATACCAGATATCAGATCAACCACTAGCATTCGTGCTTCGTTCCACGAAACATGTGTGCGCACACCACACGCTACGAACCGTGCGATGCTTTTGGGGATGTTTTATGCGTTCTGGGGAGGGAGGGCGTGGAAAGAGTAAGCGTTCACATAAGGCTATTAAGAACGGGAAGGTTCATTGAGAAAATTTCGTCCGTTCGCTTCCGCACACCAGCGGAACTGTTGGAGTAATCGAAATTGGGTTTTGAACTTTTTCCCCAAATTGGTTTTAAGGTCAGAAGGTGTTTTTTTCTATTCATCCGTTAGTCCAGTTTGTGGTTATGTGTCTTGCTATTTCGTGGTACGGTATTTTCGGTTTATCGGGGGAACGGGAATATAATCGGTTAAAGGAAGACACAAAAAATCAAACATATCCTCGTGTATTGGTTTTGTTTTTTTATGGTAGAAGTGAAATGAATCAAATGATCAGACAAACCTTAATGGCGGTAACAATGGCGAAAGGGGAAACCGGGATGCGATGGAGCAGATTGAGTTGTTTTCCGAAATGGAGAATGATTCAATTAATCTGGCAAAATATCGTTCCGCCAAAGTGAGCCTGTATATCTCGTAACTATCTCCACGTTTGATCGCACGTCACGGAGAGACATCGTAATATTTTGTCCGTTTGCCCAGTGACACAAGAAAACAATTGGAAACATTTTGCTGTAGGATGGACAAACTGACTGGTCTGAGTGGTCGAAAAACGAGAAGCCCGTGGGTCATATTTCGAGCAGATGGGAACTTTCGATGGGAAAGTGGAAGGGAAAAAAAACTTTCGTATCCGTATCGTGTGATGCTCTTGTGTTGGAGGTTTTTGAGTTTCAAATGATCGTTCTTGAATAATTACGGTACGTACTACGAAAGAGCGTTTTATTCCCAAAGCAACAATTTCAGCAATCGCTTCTGTACGACTCTCCAGGGTTCGACCAAAAAGAATGTTTGAGCTGCGCTACTTTCCTTCCTATCTAAAGGGAAGGCTTTTTTTCTGAGGTTTATCGAGGCTTTTCTTCTTTCTCCTTTACGTATATAAACAAAAATAATGAACTGCTGCTCATTGTCACTTTACAGAAAGGCATGAATTAAACGACTTTCGCCGAGTTCGGTTACCGTGACAAAGCAAATAGACGCCCGCCCGTTTTGCAATTATTTTTCTGTTTGCGACAACTCACATAAAGCCTACCGATTTTTTCGCCAAATCTCCACCACTGCTCCACCATCAACCATTCAATTTCGCCTTTTTTGCATCGGCAAACGATTCACTGCCACTGGCGGAATAAATTTAGCTCCCTTCTTAGCCGAAAGGAAAAAAAGGCCACGGTATGTAAATTTAAAGAAGAGAAATAATTTTCCCCCGAGGCATACGGCGAATTTGGTGAAATAAATTGACCCCCTAGATGCATCATAAAGTAAGCCGCTATGCCAATTAGGCAGAACGAAAGGAGGAAACTTTTAGCCCATAAGTCGATCGGTACCGGTGTGGATGTCGCCGGGAAGGTGGAACGCCTTTTGAAGGACGCTTCTTGAGGAGCTACATCGAGACGTGCTTCCAAACCACCCCCAATGAAGGTATGATAAGCTGCCAGTGCCGATGACTAAGAATGCGAAAGAAAGCTCCAGATTAAAAGTTGTTCGTCTTGAAGGCTCCGGGTTGTAGCACGTATCGTATTCAACCGCTCGGCCTACACACACACGCATGGTTCTGATAAAGAAAGTAAGATATGGGCAAAAAGATGGTCGTAAAGCGAAAGCCAAAGCCGATGCGAGAATTGTTCTAATCTTGATTGTTGTTCAGAGGCAAACATGGCCGTGTTTTTGTTGTACGGTTCCGTGGGCGGATTAGTGGGACAGTGTATCCCGCTCTTGTTGACATCGCAAGCATTCTATCTGTCCGTCTGGCTTGATGACGTTATTGATTTTCCTTAAGATGGCCGATCTGAATGGAGCGTGCGAAATGAGGAAAAAAAGAGACTTAGAAAAAAACCCTCGTGAACGTGCTGATTGGTTTCTCGGACATAAAGAAAAGACGGAATAGTGTCAACGTGCTCGCTACCGTAACGGGGCAACAGTACATTAGCACGAAAAACAAAGCAACAAAATCGGTGGTCGGTCTGGTTGGTTTTGGTGGCCTGGTGGTAAATTGGTTGGATAGCTTGAGCCCACGGACCAAAACCATTTCTCTGTATCGTGTTAATGGTCCGCTTGAATCAATTACCGCTCCGTTATGCTTCGTCTGCGGATGCGTTGGGTATGATTTACACACTTCCGTGTTTATGGACGGTTTCCGTTTTTGTGTGCCCGCGCTCGGTAGATCCTCGCCCAGCTCATCCAACGCCCAAAGGTTCGGGTGCGTTGGAAGCGAAATTAGCCGGCAACAAATTCCATAAATTCAAACAATTCACGACTGTATTCATCATTTCCGTCATCATCGGAGCGGTCTGCAAAAACCGTCCAGCCGTATCCCGCGCCCCCGTGTGTAGAGGCCGCGGCATCCGTAACTGCTACCGTTCGGACCATTCCCAAACGTGGCAAGATCATTACGATAGATCATCATAGCGTTCATTAAATTAATGGTTCCGCATGTGAGGCTATTTGCGTGGTGCGAGGGTTTCGGTTTCGGACGTCGGCACGTCGCCCTTTTTCGGCTTCGGTTCCGTTATGCGTTTTGTGGTCATGGAAAGGAATGGACTAGGAATGAGACAAAAATGTACCGCCCTATGCCGCGATCAGAAAGTCAAACTCTAGGCTGAACCCCTTTCGGGGAAGCCGTACGGTGCCACTTGGTAGCTTTGGCAAAATATTCCCTCCGAACAGGAACTACCTTTGCAAGTTCATCCGTACTTCGGTATGCTGTTAGTCGATCCGCGTAACCAAAAGAAAAAGCAAGGTAAAAGGGCATAGGGCAATTATGTGAGAATTATGGTGGTAAATAAATCATAATTATATCCTGCTACTCATCCCGGCTCTACACGGCACGTTGCAGTGGAATGGCCTTAGCTAGGTGGAATTAGCAAGTAAGTGCGATGTTGTATGTGTGCAATGTTTCGGAGCTAACGATAGACGACGAGGTTTGGTAGAAGAAATGGTTGAAAATGTTACCAAAACTGGGCAGGGGAATGCAAATCCAGCCGTGTGGAACATATAAACGCGTACATCACAGCCATATAGTACATCAGATAACATGAAACTCGAATTTCGCTGCGCCTGCAGGAGTGTTTCAAATTGCTTTCGAATGTATGCCACAGTAAATAAGCTATGGCCTTGAAATAATGTTACATGGAAGAAAATCCATTTCACTACTTCAAAATGAAAATTCACGCTACAAAACCACGCATTTAATTGTTTTATAATAAGCTTTAAAGCTCTCAAAAAGCTTTAAGATAAAATGTTGTCTGTAGGATGGAAGGAAATCGCTCACGGCTGCAAAAATCGATCCACTTTCCCAAGTGGATATCGAGACAAGGTATTGTGAAAAACGACCATAATGGGACCAACATTCCAGCCGAGCGTCTTTGTTTTCTAATGCAACGATACCAGACCGAAAGTAAATGGCAAAGTATTGGGAACAATGCCGGTGGCGTGTTTGTGTCAAGGATTTGGGTGTTGTTTCGTTCTTTCCTTCACATTTTTATATTGAGAAGCGAGAGAGAGAGAGAGAGAGAGAGAGAGAGAGAGTGAGTGAATTCTCTTTGGCTTAGTCGTTGCAGGAAAAAACAACTCTTTTTTCTTTTGCTTGTGTCGCTTCCGAAAATACTTGCGGGCTTTTCACAGTTTGCTGTCACGAAACTCTTCTGCGTTGGATCAAGGAGCCGATTTGCCGAGATGCCGGAAGTAGTTAAGTAAACTTGCATGTTTGTAGTGATTTCTTGGTTTTTGTCATTCAACAGCTAAGGGTCGGATTGCTTGGAATGATGTTTTATGATAATACAGTTCTTAAACAAATATTTCCGTTTTACAAAATGGATGGCATTTTACACGATGGATGGAATTAGTGAGAGTTGATTTGTACATATCGGTTATAAATAAATCGTTTAAGTGGGAGATAAAATATCCTTCCAAATCTGTTTTTGAAGATAGAGGTAAATAATGTTTGAAATATCGACGGTTTTGTCATCCAAAGCTGCCTATCGTCCTACGGTTCGTTGAACAGTATTTTCTATTCATCTCTGGATGACAGACGAAACAAAAAAAAATGGTAGTAGCAACAGATACCGACCTGCTTACTTAACGTGTGTTCTCTCTCTTGTCCGCTCAGCTCGTGGCAGCAACCACAATACACCTTTGGCCCTGGGCATTGAAGCGTCGAAAAGGGCTGTGCTGGTAAGGTTTGTGCTTGAGCGTAGATTCGGATAGCGCGGTGAATCTGTTCAGCCAGTAATGACGATGACGGTTACAGTGATGGTGATGATAACGATGCTAGTATGTTGTTGGTATCTGGCTGCTTTCGGTGTACACTCGTGTCTGGTGTAGAGTTTAGAAAATTCCCTGCAGATACGGTGTGTTCTAACAAATAGGACGCGTAGACTGTTTGTTTTCCGATATGATGAATGAGCCTGATAGAATATACTATTCTTTCTCACTTTCAAAGGAATACTGATTCGTGATGAAAGATCCTTTGTTTGGATGTTTTTGTAGCATTGATTTAAAATAATGTATATTGTGAAGGGTTGTGCTACAAGAGCCGATCGAATGATACGAATCATCGTACTGAGTGGATTCATTGTGGGAAAAACAATATTGACTCAAGGTGAAAAAAAAGTTTTACAGCAACTATAATATAAGAGCTATTTATTACGATGAAATGGAAAAATGTTTCTAGAGGTTTACTAGTTTCGCACTCTAGACTCCTTTAAAGCTCCATACGTGAAATTTACCCGGAGCAGGATTAATCTAAAATAAGTAAAGCTTTATTTTAAATACGACCAAGTATAATAAGTATAAATTAAACATAATCATATAAAGAAGTTAATATATTTTACATATGGTTGTTTGCTTAAAGGCATTTTTAAAAAGCGCCTTTTGAGTAGCACAACCGGTGTGGTAAATTAAAAAGGAATAGTTATCACTGGTGCAACGCATACATTTTATACTATGTGTTTATGTCTAAGAGAATGTTGTTCGATGAGCAACTGGAAAGGACACCTTCGGTAGCAATAAAACAGTTTATGGATCGTTACTCACTGATATTCGTTTGGAAGCTACAAAATTTCCCAACCAGGATATAATTCGTACGATGCCGCAGTGTACGGTGTAGCTTTGGGTTTTCTTGTGAGGTTTGCATAGGGTGGAGAGAAATAAAGTTTATTGTCTGCTTTTATTCTTGACTTTAGCTCCCTACGTAGCAATGAGCGTGAGGGATAATCTGTACGCACCGGCAGCTAAAACTAAAGTCAGAAGCTGACGATGACCGAGAAATAGGCCCCATAAAACATTCCGCCCTACTGCGGCTAGCACTAGCAGCAGCCTAGATGCAGATGTGAAGGTTAGCATTTCCTTCCTTTCGGAAAGATTTTTCCTCCGGTAGATCTTTACGCTCTCTAGAGGGGAAGAAATCCGGAAGATAACAGATTTATAATGGCGCTAATTTCATAATTAGTACGATACGATTTATGCGTGATGGCCGCCCGGTTAGTACTGTGCTTAGGTCACGCCATTTTTTCGTACACTAGAAAATGGTGGTGAATCGTTTCCGAGCGCTCGTGCTGACGGACCGGAACGAGAACTTTACTTGCGCGACGAATTAGCGAATTACCCGCCTGTCCAAAAGCATTGGCACGAACAGCGAACGCTGGTGATGGACGCAAATAGCGGCAGCAATTTTATTGGCATTCAAATTAAGTGGTCGCTGCTGTATCTGTTACGTGCGGCCCCGATCCCGGTGTGCCAGTGACCCGGAAGAAAGTTTTTAATTAATAAAAGGACCAGAAATGGGCCCAACTAGCAGCTACACCGGGGATCGGGCTAATCTGACATTTGCTCCGGGCGGCAATGGGACGTGTCCTTGATGGAGGTTCATTGTTTGTGATGCGTGAGTCCCGGGACCGGTTGCAGGGAAGTTAAATAGGAATTTAGGAGAACGGATTGCACTAGAACTTGTTTGAAGAAAAGGATTTTAGACGCAGGCCGAAAGTTTGGTCCAAACATTTACAAAATAAGTAAGCAATGTGTTGCGTCCAAAAAGGCTTTCGGGGAGGGTTTTTCATTTTTGTTTTAAGGCAAAAGCTAAATTTGTCCCAAAACATTCAGCGCACTAATGCATGATTGAATGAAACCCTAAGCAATTCGGAATGAATATTTGATGGACGTCAAATGTACACTTTTCAAAAGGCGGCTTGTGCTTTTGTAGCTTTCTAACCTTATTAAATAACAATTATTCTTTCAATAAATTGACATTAAGCATGCAAAGTGGTAACTACTTGATTAGTGTTGCATGAAACGAATTCAGATTCGTTAATTCTCGTTGAATCTTTACGCAAACGAACGTCAATAGTTTTGGAGTTTTTAAACATTTTTACTTCAAAAGCTAAAGTTATATCAAATAATTATAAAATGGAACTCAAAAATCTTTGAGAGTTAATTGATACCAGGGGAATCATGAATCCTTTTAGAGCTGATACATGCTTTGAGTGACTCATTGATGACAACTCATATAAATCATATTAAGTTTCATTCAAAATTACAAAATGCATGATTAAAGATTCGTAAATCTTATGGTAAGTTTTTCATAACTGTCCTTCCTTTTTCTCAACGACAGATCCTGAAAGATATAGAGAGATACATAATATTTTCTTCTTCTATGGTACTACAACCTCTTGGTCTTAGTCTGACATTTCTGGGGTCCGTGACATGAATTTACCTGCGTACTGAGGAACAGCCCGAATGGGATTCGAACATCGGTCCTACCCGTTCGAAGACCGGCGCTGTTATCTCCTCCACAGTCGCTTCATAAATTGTTTTCTGAGTGCTATTATTCTTCCTATTATAATGACCTTCTGGGTCATGTTTACCATTTCTGGCTTTCTAGGCATACCTCGTACTGAAATGGAAATGGTAACGTCGTGCGAAAAACCAACGCGCCCCTATCGTTGAAGTACCAGGCTGCTCCATCGATGACGGAGTACGATAATCTAATTCCGATTTTGGACGACTGAAATATGGGTGACATGATTCCATATAATGAAACGACAAGTTGCGCTTCATGCTCCGATCGCAATGAAACAAAAAACGCCCATCCCGGCTAGAACCCTTTGGTTCAACAAAACATATCGTCACAAGCAGGTGAACCGGATCGAACTCTATTTCGCCATCACTTTTCACTTCACTTCCTGCCGTTGCACTGGATGATACACCATCGGGAACTCGTGTGATCCGTTCGTTAGGGACTGTTTTGATTTGCTAACGAGTGTAGGTGATTTAATTTAATGCCACTTTTTTTATTTACGAAAAGCGAAAAGGACGAAAGCGTTTCGTCATGCCAAAGAGATTTCTGGGGAAAAAAAAACTCATCCTGAACGGATCTTTTGAGTGCGCTAGGTAATTGAATCTATCACAGAAATGTTAGTGTAGCGTGTGAGTTTTGATAAAAGCAGAGCGAGTTTTGACATTGCCGTCCGGCCGGTGCTGGCTACGTAACGGTCAGTTCCATCGAGTGTAAATAATTGAATTTATTGTGGGATAGAGTTTTGAACAAACATACAACTTCTGCCATCAGGTGCTATTGGTTTTCGTCGGCCGATTTGTTGGGCGGCTAAAACAGTCCCGTGCTTTCACGGAGAAAATGGAAAATTCGAATTTCACATTCGACAGATGTGTTCTTACATTAGTTGTGATAAAACAGAAAATGTGTATAAACCGTAAACGTGATCGTTAAGGGATAAATCGGAACAGATGTTTGGTTGGAGATCTGAAAATGAAACGCACCAACGCATTGCGAAACATGTTTAAAACCTAGCAGCGAGCGAGAGAAAGAAATGATCAATAGCGCGAAAAGATATCAACCACCTCGCCGGACCACCCGCAACAAGGAGGGCATAATAAAAAGTAAACACGTGTATCGATGACAGCAGGTGCCCCAATGTTTGCCTTACTGATGCCGGCTGTCATATCTGCGAAATGTAACAAACGAACGGTGACAGCAAATCAACAGAGTGGCAGAATAACAACATGTGAGCGTACGCAATGCAAAACGCCTGAACACGCGCACCCGGTGCGCATATTCAAACATTTGCACAACACCGTATCCGACGGAATGTGTTGTGCTGTAAAATGTGTTCTCCATTTTTGGTCGTCAAAACATCAAAAGATTTGTCGAGAGTGGAATAAAGGGGAAAAATCCCATATACCACTCACCCAGACACACCCAGCCGGGAGATGGTAACAGTGTCAGATGATGTTACTGAAATCTGGGATGTGTGTGTGTTTTTTGTTGTGCGACAACTGTGAAAGTTGATTTCGAAACCTCTGATCGACGGTTGGCAAAGAATTCCAAACTTTTTTCTTTGCATGATCCGCATGGAGGCGATATAAGACCCATAAAACGGTTTGCCTGGTGTGGATCACCGTTTGTGGTGAAAATGATGAAAGCACCGGCAAACAAATCTTCCGTCTGCGCAGTACGCAGGAGATAAAAATTATACGGATAATACTTGTACCAGCTTCCAAAACTAGGTCTTTTACGAGCTTATCCACCTTTTTTTCCATCATGGCCCGATAACGGAAAGACATAAATAAGAAGCAAAAGATGCTATAACTCC
>AXCM01007405.1:0-13875 GCA_000473375.1 Anopheles culicifacies
CACATTTTTTTGTGGATTGAAGAATCTTTGAAGGCTCAATAAATCTACAGGTGTACATCAATTTATGAAGATTCATATGAGTGACTCTTTTAAAAGGTTTGTTAAGAACAACTCTAAAAATAAAATCATTTCCTACCAATCTGCACAGTATACGCCTGAATGTATGCAACTATTTATTTTTGGAACTCATTTTCTTTCGTTACGGATTACTATGATTCTTCTTCTTCTTTGGTGTAACTACTTACTAGGTCATGCCTGCACCACCACCTAGCCTACGAGTTAGAGATGGGGAAACTCACTCTTTTCAAAGAGTTGAAACAGAGTGAACGAGTGGTTATAAAGATTTGAATCTTTGACTCTTTAGAGATTCTTGAAAATATATTGCTCTAAACCGATCCATTAATTACTCCTTTGCGTTTCAACTCATTTCCATTCTCTATGCCGACTAGTGTTTCAATGCTTCAACTTACTCACAACTCACACGATGACTAGATCCTCACTTTTAGAACATTTAGCGCTGTTCACACGTATGTAGAAAGAGTCAAAACACTTACTCACTCTTATTGGGCGATTTGAAACTAAAAGGAGTAGGTCACTAGTCGGCACAGAGAGTGAGAGTGAGTTGAATCCAAAAGGAGTGAAGCACTAGTCGGCATAGAGGGTGAGAGTCATAAAAAACTCCTTATGGTGAGTTGAAACCATAAACTCCTGGAAACTTTGAAGGATTAAACTCACTCACTCGCTCTTACTTAGTGTTCACATCTCTACTACGAGGAGAGAGGCTCGGTGAACGAGGAGATAGCGAGGCCGGTCTCTGGATGGCCAGGTTCTCGAGGTTGTAAAGCCATATAAGAAGAAAAACAAGTTGGATAGTCAGTTTTCGCTACGGGGGAACAGTCCGGAAGGGTATTATTATTAGCCAGGTGTTGCCGTGTGAGGCCAGCCTCAGCCATCAGGACTACCCAATACTACTACTGATCTGAATGATCTGATGTTCTGATCACTCATCCTAATATAACGTTAACTCAAATGTTCGCTAATCATATATACCACGAAACTGTCTTCCAGCAATCGTCCTATTCAACTGGGTAGTGTTTGCGCTGATAATATTCGGTCTGGCCATCGTGTTCGACCCGCTCGGTTCGGCCAAATACAAGAATGGCCGGGACACGAACGACAACGGCCCGACCGAGTCGGCCATCCATCGGAAGGTCTCCAAGCTATGGTTCCGCCGGTTTCGGTGGGCCTTCTGTTGCCTGCGTCGTGACGAGTTCGGTCACGAAGCATTCACACAGGTGGCCAGTCTGCTGAGTGCACTGTTCCGCGGTACCGATCTCGTCCCATCGGACATTGTGGCCGGCTGTGTGCTGCTGCGCGTACGACAAAAGCGTGAAACGCGCGAAATGCGCCGGATACGCATGCTAAACGACGATGGACCACGGTACTCGACGGACATAACGCGCGTGTTTGCCACCTCGCCGGCGTGGATGACGATCAAGAATGCACGCCACTTTCTGCGCTTCGCACTGGCGGCGTACGGTTGGCCGATGGTGTGCTATCTGAACTGCTGCACTGGTCCTTATCGATTAGTGCCGAAGATGACGTGCTGTGCGTGCTTCCGGTAATATACCAAGCGAATGGTGCTCATTGTACGTAACTCTCTAATATTGTTTTTCTTTACTCTTTATTTTAGACGAAAACCCCAAATCATCATCGATGACAACTGTTGCCTATGCCATCTGGCCGGTGTACGGTACACGTCCCGTCTGCGCAGTGAAGATGTGCTGCATGCGTCCTTTAAAAACCATGTATTTGAGGTAAGACCGGCCATCCAGGGCACTTGCATAAGTCACCATAGGGTTTACGATTCTTCTGAGCTTCGATCCACGCCAAGGAATTTAGAATTTCTCGACTTCAGCACGTCCTGTTGCGTTTTGGAAGGAACAAACTCCATCGGTTCATCTGCGAACTCAACGGACTCTAAAAACATAACCAATCAAGTCACAAATACAACTCTTTAATAACCTGAGTGTTGAGATTCAACGCTTACCGGTGGTCGTTGGTAGAATTGCTTGAAGCTTGCCATACGTTTCTTCCGGGTTTCCTTCGGGATCGTCACACTGCAGCGGTGTGGCGGAGATAATGCCCATCAGCATCATCACCACCAACGCCACCAAACACCGTCCAAAAGTGATGAGTTTCATGTTTAGCAAAGCACGGTACGAATACGAATGACTCCACGCTGACTACATTCGGTGGCCTTAGGCGTGAACGCTTTATACGCCACGCACGGGAAGCTCCGAAGTTCCGGTCCGGTGATAAGAGACCGGTGCTACCAGGACCGGTTTTCCGACCACCGAGCCAGTTTCGGTGTTGCTTATCAGACTGCGACAATTCGAGTGTGGCCGACAGGTGTGTCATGTCTGTGTGTGTGTAAAACGGTCTTTAACTCCATTCCGGTGGTTCTTCCCATTTAGATTAGAAATGGTTTTGCACGGTGACAGTTTGGGGCTAATGTGTTTTTTTGTTGGCGTGCCATTTATTTATTTGGAAGGCCGATTTAGTGGCCACGACTGCCTCACAGTGTAGTGTCGAAAAATGTAGTTTATGTTTTGTGCAGATCAACATCACCGGTCTCTGAGAAACTTTGAATGTGATCGCGAATTGGACGTGATCAGTTTTTTGAGTTCATGGAGAATACTTTTGGAACTACCTTAAGTATTTTAGAACATATGGCCATTAGTAACCGGTCCAAGTTATCAGAGGTAGTGGGCACTCAGTGTCCAAGCCAGTGGAGTAACTAAGGAAGGCCCAGGAAGCTGGAGTTCTGGATCGTTCCGCGGAATTACCTCGCAGAGAAAAAGAAGTCGGAGCGGTTCGGTGGCCGAGGACACCGAGGCGCCGGTCTTCCAACGGGCAGGACCGAGGTTCGAATCCCATTCAGACTGTTCTCCCGTACGCAGGATTGACTATCCTGTTGCGGGTACATTCAAGTCACGGAAGCCAGAAATGGCAGGCCAAGACCTCTCGAGGTTGTAGAGCCAGAGAAGAAGAAGAAGAAGAAGAGAAGAAGAAGTCTCAAGTATTTTTACAGCAGAGTTAGTGATGGTAACTCCGGAATGGATTCACGAATCCACTCCGACTCCGACCCCGATAGAACTCCGGATCCGACTCCGGAGCTCCAGAGCTCCATCCACACTGGAGTACTACGATCGACTCCGGTTGCTCCGTTCAACTCCGGAGTACATCGATTGACTCTGCATTACACCAGAGAAGCACTACGAAGCATACTCGAAATGATAGGCTCAGTACATCCGGAGTCAATTCCGGCCGGTCCTGGAGCCGGATCGACTTTATTTTGCCCAACACTAAACAGAGTTAAGGATTTGAACCGCCAGTCGAGTGCATAACGTCCAGGACACGCTATGGGCATTCAGAACAGGAGTTTAAATACTCTAATTTAAGAACCAAGATTCAGATTACTAGAATTACTGTATCTTCAATATTCAGAGCTATTCAATGTAGCAATCCTTGGAGACTTCAACTCATACGAACGACTGGGCTTAAAAGAGTTATTACGCACATTAGAACACAAAAGAAACTCACAGTAGTAGGACAAGATCACTTTAAACGATCGCGCCCCCATATGTGCTTTAGACGCACTTTATATTTCCTTCCAACTATGGTTCAATCAGTATCGGTTCACCTGTGGTCATCGGTACCGTTTGAGTCGTCGGTGCTGCGGAACTGCCCGGTTTGTTCATGTAATTGTAATGGAAGTACGCTTCATTCTGCTTACTGACGCTACTCTGATGTCGACCCATGAAGGAGATCTTTTCCAAAAACGTTACCCAACTAAAGTCGCGCTTGGCGCGTGTATGATGCGCCCGGTACTTGGTGGGTATTGTTGTGTGCTTCGAAATGGCCCCTCGATAGGTAGTGATACGATCGAACATTGGTGGCTGGGAAGTGGCTGGAGGGTATGCGTAACGGATACAACCCAATTGGCCATCGTCAGACATCAGTTGGGTGGCAGTGATGGTGCATTCGTAGTAGAGACACTGTAAGCCGATATGGTCATTCGATCCTGGTGGTCCACTGGGGGCTGTCGGTTCTTGAATGCACACGTTGTAAGTTAACCGATACTCTAGCCCATCTTTGGTGTGGCGGACGAAGCAGGAGTAGGAATTGTTGCTGTAGCGCTTAGAGATCACTATAACACCTTAATGTGGAGATTACATGTAGAGTTCCTAAGCAGATGTAAGGCGTATTACTAACGATTACTTACTATCAGCCCAAAGACGTGGTATAAGCAAAGCAGCTACAGCTCCACCGAAGAGAAGGTACAACCGAGCCTCCATCTCTTGCCAAGTAAAGACTTAATGGACAAAACTTGTTCTCCTGAGCTACTGAGCGTAGCGCGGTTATATATGGCCGTTCCTGCACACATTACTAATTAACATTCCTGCACTTGCTTTTATGTTTTCCCGGTACGAGATGAGTCTAGTAATTTGTGTGTTTCTCTCCCCTTTCCACCAGTTACCATTCTGCATAATGGCGGACCACAGTACGAAAAGCATCGTCATCGCTATACGGGGCAGTCTGTCGATGCGCGACGTGTTTACGGATCTGGTTGCAAATGCGGAACGCTTTGACGCACCCGGCATGCCACCGGACTCGGCCGCCCATCGGGGCATGGTGGCCGGCGTCGACTGTATGCTGAAGCGGTTGCGCGAGGGCAACATACTGGAACGTATCTGTGCCACCTATCCGGATTATACGCTGGTGCTAACCGGGCACAGCCTGGGGGCGGGTGTTTCGATTCTCCTAGCGGCCAAACTTCGCAGCCGCTTTCCGGATCTGCGCGTGTACGCGTTCGCAACACCGGCGGGTTTGCTGAGCCGCGAGGCAGCCCGCTTTACGGAGAGCTTCGCGTTCACGATAGGCGTTGGGGACGATTTCGTGATGCGGCTCGGTGTAGATTCGATCGAGAATTTGCGCACGAGCGTCATTGAGACGATACGGGCGTGCAAGTTGCCAAAGGTAGTAGGAGTTACGTTACGTCTCGAGTTCCTCCTCAGTGACTAATCTTGTCTCCTTTGCTCTTTATTGCAGTGGCGCATCATGTTGAACGGGTTCGGATACGCACTGTTCGGAGTGCCATCGAGGGATCTGGAAACGACCTGGCACGATGTGACGGAAATTACGAAGAAAGCCGCTGCCCAAAGTCCTCTACTTTCTGGTGAACGGCCCATTCAAACGGTGGCCACTGCGGTAAGAAAATCACAAAGTTAAGTTTGAAGAAGAGCATTGAATGAGATGTCCATTGCTTTACTCATTCCAGGAGGGTGGATTACTGTCAAGTGAAATATCCTTGAGGCGGTTTGCCAAAACGCGCCTCTACACCGGTGGCCGCATACTGCATATCGTGCGACGAAAGAAAACGGAACTGGAAAAGTATGTATCCGGGGTATCTCTTAGTGTCTGCAAGTCTCTTTTGCTAATCATTTTCCATTTCAAACCCCGGACAGGAAATCGAACAGCGGTGGTCCAACGTACGAGATGCGATGGGCAACGGCCGAAGACTTCACCGAGCTGAAGGTGATGCCGCGCATGCTGCTGGACCATCTGCCCGATAACGTTTTCAAAACGCTCACCACCATCCTGGAGGATCAGAAAACGCACAACGGTTCCGTGCTGTCGTTGCAGGAAATATGAAACAACAAGGAAGCAGCAAACAAAAAGTGCCTTACATGTGAACATGATCTTGCCTAGCTTGGTTGTTTCGACGTCTGAACGGACGGACATACGCACATCCACACTTTCATCATATCCGGCCCCCACTCTCTGTCCACTGGTGGTGTGTGGCCACGAGACATTCCTCGTACCATTCGGACGAGAACCAACCAATAATATGAAACCACCTAAGATGATATTACTATTACTCCCGTCCTCATGCCCATGTCCTAAGCTAAGTTGACGATAAGCCGTAATGACAAAGAGCATTCCAGCGAGAATAGCAGCCAAATTAAGAAGAAGAAACCTCCCCTCCCCACACCCACACACACACACACACGTTCCATATTTTATTAATGTATTATAGTTCCATTGTGGTTGTTTTTAAGATGGGATGTCGGATTCCCCCACTCTCGGACCGAGCTACGCTTGATCAGTACGAGAACCGGGAAACTGGCAAGGTATATTTACGAGCTAGCGATTCATTCCGCGATAGTGATTTTTCGTTTTGTAAGATAAGCTGTAAACTGTGTAACCCGTTACTCTAACTACAGGGGTGACAACACAAAGAGGTTATCTTCCCCAACGCGTTTTGTTTGATACGAAAAAACAAATTGTCCTACTGTAGAAAAGAAAACAGGGTAGAACCCTGTGAACGTCAGCAAAAAAGCCAAACCTCACACGCCAACTCTCTCACGTGTTTTTCGGTTGTGATAAAAAGAGTTGCAGAAAAATGTTAGACAAATTTAGGAGACGTGAATCCCAAAAAGCAAAATGACGACTCGCACTAACCGGTGTGTCCCTTTTTCCCGAGGTGCGAGATATTTATTAACTTAAGATGAGGAAGTGTTTTGAGTTTTGCTGACGAGTCCTTTTTAGTCCTTTCGTAAAAGAAGAAAAAACACAAAAAACAAAGATTTTCAAACGAACGAGCTGTATTCTGTTGAGTGTGCGTGTGTGTGCGCACGTTAGGCTTATCATGTTTCGATAAAAATGACAGAAAACGAAAACGGTTTATTATAGCAATTATGAACAACTCTACCCGGGTTACGAGACCGTCCTCTGTGTGAGTGTATGTAGCTTTTGTTTTATATACATATATAAACATATCTTCTCTTGTGTATATTAGTTGGAATAAGTGCGCTGTTTGATAGGGACATCCGAACAAATTCACTGACAAGTAAGCGAGTGTTAAGCTAATATAGATTAAACATCGACATCTTGTTTGCTTACTTATCGGGGGCTATAACCGCCTTGCGGTCTTGGCCTACTCCAACAATCCTCGACACCGCTCACGGTCCAGTGCCGTCGTCTTCTAATCCATTATCCAGGCCATTCTGGCGGACGCATCTACGCTATTACTTCATCTCAGTTCGGGCCTACTCCTCTGTCCGTGTGGACGAGCTAAAAGAACTTTATGGGCTGGGTCGTCCGGTGGCATTCTCATGACGTGACCAGCCCACCAGAGCCTGGCGAGTCTAATTCGTAGAACGAAGATGAGATCATTGTCCTTCCGCACATACGGGGCCAAAAATCCTTCTGAACATCTTCCTCTCGAACGCGGCTATGAGGGTTTCGTCAGTTTTGGACAAAGTCCATTTCCCAGAGGCGTATTTAGTATTAAGAGTGGAGAGGTTTCCTCAGCGCTTAACATCAATGTTGTCGATCTTTGACCCCCCAGATTGGTGAAGTTTTGGACGACTTCAAAAGTGCGGTCACCTCTCTCTACATTACCCCTGCGTAAATTAATGTTTGTGTTTGTTAGCAGGGCCGCTAGTGGTACCACTACCATTTTGGTTTTCGTCTCGTTCACTGTCAACTTACGAGAGTGTCTCAACCGTGCTGAAGCGCCTCGTAGTTGGAACAGGGCTTCATGCCACTCACAGGCAACAAGGAACGGTTGCCTGGTGATGTGCATACGGTTGGGGCACTCACGAGACTGATTGTGCGTGCCTAGTCCGGAGTAGACGTGAGCGGGTCTCCGTCTACGGTTTTAACGTGTTTGTCTTTTCGTAATGTTTTAATTGTATTATGTTGAATAAAATAAGTGAAGTAACAAAATACAACATTCACCGACATCGTTTCCAAGATATTCTTTTTTGCAAAACTATTGTTTTGCTGTGACAAATTTTGAATAAGAAAATACAAACGTCATAGCAATTATACTGGTTCTGAGGATTTGCACATTAAAAATGAGGATGTCAATCTTGGAAGACGATGATGACAGAGATATTCAATAGATGACAGAGGGCCTTAGATCCCAGATCACCAAGCCATACACACCGGATTATTGATAATGACACAAAACAGTGGCGGATTCAATCCTGCGGATACTCCATGCTCCAGGGGATCAACACCGGTCCCCAGATCTGACCTTCTAGTATCTAATGAAAGAATCATACGGGAGGACAACCCAATCCTTTACTTGATGACTTGTTGATCTTCAATGTCTGATGATGAGCCCTCAATGATGACCTTCAAGCGACTGCTCTGGGCAGATCCTTCGTCGCAGACTACTCTCTACTACTGCGGATCAGTGCAGCGGATAAAGCTCTCTCTGGATGCCCCAAACGGAGCGGCTCGGTAGCCGAGGCAGGACCGAGGTTCGAATTCTATTCGGACCGTTCTCTCCGTACGCAGGACTTACTATCCAGTTGCGAGTACATTCAAGTCACAAAAGCCAGAAATGGCAGGCTAAGACCTCTAGAGGTTGTAGAGCCACAGAAGACGAAGAATAAGGATGCCTTTAAACAACAGTCGATAATGAAAATCCAGAGAATCATCGATCTTCGAGGCCTAACCGTTCGATCTTCGGAGTACCTTTTGACACCTTTCACTCTACTCAACTTCGTATATGAAACTCGCAAACATTCTTTCCAACTTTTCCAAGCGGTACTAGTACAACCAACCATTTCAATGCTGTTAACGAAAACAAGACTATATTCGGAAGGGCTTCTTACTATCTGTTTAGGTGATTATTTTTCTCCACTGCTCGGACCACCCTGTCCACCCTGCCCGGATGGTGGTCCCCGACGTCCTCCCTTACCACCGCCCTCACCACCCTGTCCTCCAGGGCCACCACCCTGTCCGCCACTTCCTCCCTGAGCAGCTCTTCGAATTCTCAATCCTTCCAGCTCGCCAAAAATGTCGTTCAACGGTTTTATCATCTCCTCGTGCACATTATCAATCCGGGTGAGCTTATCATCCGGTTTCTTATGCTCAGCAGAGCCATAATGCTGAAAGTAATAAACATTGCGTTAGGAGCAGTTGGGAGATTGTACATTGAAAGCCTTCCACTTACCACCAGCAGCACCACCATCGACAGCAGAAGAAAAGCGCCCTTCATTTTATCAATGTTCCAAAGCACTTGTTGAATGCAGAAGCGTTGGTTTTCACTGTTCGGTAGCACTGTCACTATTGAACGATACTCGAAAGCAAACGCGAAAGAAGCTTTTATAGTACGGTATTGAAGATTGATATCGGGAAACCTTCAATGAAGCAACAGTATGGTGGCCGTATTTTTCATCCGACATGTGTGACAAATGTTTCGCTTCCGGTGAGGCAAAGGGTTCATCACACACAAAATCACCTGCTACACCTATACTGGAAGCGGAAGTAATGCACTAATGCAGCACTGTGATAAGCACTAACGGGAAGATTCAGCACCATGATTATAGATTCGATGCGCATAGCAAATGATGATGATGTTTACGGTGAGTTGGAGGACAATTAAAGAAAAGATATAAATATATTTGTTGCTTTTTAACATAAACACTTACGCGACACTCTAATAATCTTAGACGGTTTTGGAAACGTTTGCAATGATCGGTTTGGGACGTGCTTTAAACAGTACTTTGTTACGCACCACCGCCCTCACGCGATACTCCACCTTCGGCACTACCTTGTGTTCGATGGCAACGGTCGTATCGAGCACGGTTCGATTGGAAGTAACCGAATGGGCGGTTGAATCAAGATCGTGCTGTTCCTGGCTTTGGGTAACAGGTAGCTGACTAATGTCCAGCATCGTTTCCTCTTCCTCCTCGTCCCGTTGCCGTAAGTCACACTTTTCCACCACCAGCAATGGTTTGTCGATTTTCTGCATCCGTCCTTGCAGTATATGGTGACCAATGATAAGAATCTGAAGTGACAATATGGCGCTTAGTGCATGGTCATCAGGGTTGGGAATTAAGGGCGAGGTAAACCTACCGGTTGTCCGTACTTGTTGTAGAGCAGATCGCCGATAAACTGACCAGCCATTATGCGATCACCACGCACATCGAGATCACCCTGTAGCTCTACGATACACCATTCGTCCAGCTTGGTAGTACAATCGCCAGTTTTAGACGGACTTTAAGTAAAGAAAACAGATCAGACTATATAAGTTTTTTTCGTTTTTATCTTGAGAAGGTCTTGAGTGCGAGCATCTAGCAATTGCACAAAAAGACTTGCTGGGTCGTCCCCACCAGAGTCTGGAAAGCTCAAGTCGTTGTTCAATATTGAGATCACTATCTCGTCAATTTAGAGGCATCCCCAATGTTCTTCTTTCGGCGTTATTGGAGAGGAGCCATATCTGAGACTCTTTTTTAAGTATTTAAGTTCTAGATGACGATTTCAAGATTTCAATCACAAGGCATCAGTGACACGCTCGATAACTCCTCACCAATAATTTGCTCAAATTCGTGATTTGAGAGCACCATAATCTACTCGACAACTTCAAATGGCAATTTTAAAATAAAACAAACTTATAAGAAGAACAAGACGGGCAAGAATCTTGCGTTATCTTTATTGAGGCATTGTAAAACAGAGAATTATACACAATGTTCGATGGAAGAGTAATCCTAACAGCGGAACTTCTTAAACAGTGGATGCTGATGGGCAGATTTCTTCCGTGCCTCATAGTAGATCGCATCGTCCGCACCGGCCATCGAGCTTAGACCACCGGTTCGCTTCGAACCGCCCGGTCTCGGTACTCCCGTACCGTCGCCCGGCATCCGTTCATCCTCACAGTCCATATCCGTGGCCGACAGGACCTGCTGCAACAGTTGGCCCTGCTCTTCGCGCGTCTTGTAGAACAGATCCGGATCACTTTCCATACCCGCGAGATGCGTTATTACCTTGTAGCTGTAACCTTGGTTCACCAGGAACCGCTGGCGTTTGCGCGAGTAACCCATCTCGAGCGTGTCCTGTGACACAAGCGTATAGAAGAATGCATTGTACTCCTCGGCTATGGCACCCTTCTTCGCACGCAGAATACGTCCCAGACGCTGTGCCTCCTGACGCCGGGAACCGCCGTGCGATGAGATCTGAATCAACACGTTCGCTTCCGGCAAATCGAAACTGGTATCGGCCACCTTCGACACGAAGATGGTGTTCACCTTCGGATTGAACTTGAAGTTCTGCAATATCTGTATCCGCTCGTTCTGGGACGTTGGCCCATAGATGTACGGTTTGTTCATCTTGATCGCGTAATGCTTCAGCGCGAACACGTTGTCACTGAATACGATCGTTTTATCGCCCCGCTTTTCGTGGTAGCGGATGAGATACTGGCAGGCTCGAAATTTGGCCGGATTCATCACGTACAGCAGCATCTTTTTCGACGTTTTGGCGATCAAGTACTCGCGATAGAATTCCGGCGCCATTGGACACCACACCTCCGCACACTGGACGCGCGCAATGTAGCCACGCTTCTGCAGCTCCAGCCAGTTCGCTTCGTACAGCTTTGGACCGATCAGGAAGTTAAGATCCGCGATTTTGTCATCCTCTCGCAGCAATGTTGCGGTCAACCCAAGCTTACAGTGTGATTGTACGATCGTGAGCACGCGACGGAACATTTTGGCCGGTATGGTGTGTACCTCGTCCAGCACCATGATGCCCCACTCCTGTTCCTGCAGCCAACGCATCGTCTGTTCCGCCTCCCAGGAACGTTTCTGGGTGTGCGTAATCATGGAGTACGTCGTCACGAGGATACCGCATCCCATCGGTTTATCCTTTGCTTCGGACGTGAACCGACATATCATACTGTCGTCGGCGGTGGACCACATCTTAAACTGTTGCTTCCACTGTTCTACCGATACGCCACTGTTACACAGCACAAGCGCACGTTTGCGCACGGTACAGCACGCCGTTACACCGACCAACGATTTGCCAGCACCACACGGCAGCACAATAACGCCCGACCGGGCACGCCCATTACCAAACATCTTGCGAAGGCTTTTCTCCTGGTACGGGCGCAATACAGCGGCCGGTTTAAGATCAATATTTATGTCCGCATTGATCGTATCGTTGCGGAAATCATACTCGGCAAGCAGCGGGAACTCAATCTCGATGCAACGCTTCTGTAACATTTCAATCTTTTCCTGGTTCACCTCGAACGAAACCGTATTCAGATTCGCTTCCTCTTCCTCCTCTTCGTTATCCATCTTGTCGTAGAAGTTTGTGATGTCCTCCGGGACAGGGGCTTCCTCGGTAACCACCTCCGTACCTTCGCCAGTTTTATCTACCATTTAGCAAAGACAGGATGAATCAATCGTTTGTTTGCTTAGAAGTGCAACGCTTGCACCACTTACCAGTCTCCGTTGTAGCCGATATGGTAGGCAACGTGGTTTGTCCGGGTGGTAGCTTCGTTTGCCCAAATGCCGTTATTCCTTTGCCCTTCTCAAGCGTTTGCTTGATGAATCCGTCTCCGCCTTCCTCCTCGGTGCGACGCAAACGACACGACTGAATGACCGGATCTTTGAGCAACTTCTGTAACACTTCCGGGTGAGGACTTTCCACGAAATACTTGTTGTGCTTAAGTACGAGCTTCACCTTCCCGTACGAAAGCGTACAGAGCCGAATGAACTCTACGATACCTTCCGGAATGGTTGTTTTGCTCAAGCGCTTCAAGTACTCGATGATATCGTGCGTTTGCAGCCCGACCGACACGGCAGCATACAAACTGTACGGTGTCAACTTGTACTCGTGTATATGTTCTGGACTGGAAGCATAATACAAACGTTAAACATATTTCACCATCATGGGCATGCTCGTTATCCTACCGACAAACCGGTTCCGAGATGGCAATCAGAAAATCATGAGCGTGCTTGTACACCGGAGAGAAGGACTCCAGGAAGATGTGTCCATTCGGTGCAACCCACAGTGGCCGGGATTCGTTGTCCGGCTTCAGATCCATCTGCGACCGATAGTCCTTCGCACCGTACTCGTCCTCCTGGATAGCGTCATCGTTCTTTTCGGCATTCTTTGTGGCAGCATCCGGCACAAAATCACTCTCGCCAAGATTGCTGTCGTCATCGTCCGCGAAGGCGGCGTACGCTTCATCCTCTGTCCGGCGCTTCTTGTTCCATTTGTTCTCCACGAACCCGCTGGCACTGCTCGACCCGGACCCACTTTTATCCTTTTTGGAGGACTTTTTTGGAGGACCCATCGTTTTAGGTCATCCAATCGCGCGGAACATCCAATACGTTGTGAATATTGGAGTATGTCAACAATTGACCACTTGACAGCACAGTTTGACAGCAATAGTACAGGCGCCCATAATCTTTGCCGGCAGCGTTTGCTTTGAGCGGAAAACCCATTGCCCCCATCTTACCAATTAATTATATTGGACATTACTTACTTTCGCACGTAAATAGGCATTGTAAATAATGCGTTCCACAAATCAGTCACGAATTTAAATGCAAAAAAACACCGTAAACAACACACTCTCGATTGAGGATTCCAGGAAACACAGGTTTGGCGCGTATTTAAAAAAGCTTTCCGGTTTTCCTTCTAGGTGGCGCTCAACACAGCAAATGACCCAATTAGCAGATGAGCTCTATCTTTTTGAAAAATAAACGATCATTTAGAATGCGTTAAATGACTATTTTGCTTCGAACCAAACCAGAATTGGAATGAGATTATGTCAATTAATTGCAAATTCTGGTGCTCTCAGAGACAATTTCAATCCGTTTTTGGGTCACTTCGGTACACAGAAGTTCAATACATCGTCCGTTGACGAATATAACTATGCAATCGATAATTTGTAGCAAAAAGAAAGCGGAAAACGGTGTGCAAGGAAATCATTTCCTTGATTGCAATGTTTTCTATGTTTTACCCGAAATAGGATAATCTTGGAGTTAATTTGTATGCGGAAAGAATTTG
>AXCM01007406.1:0-15046 GCA_000473375.1 Anopheles culicifacies
AAAAACGTGGAACGTGGTAGGGGAAGGGGGGGGGGGGTTGAAAAACTTTTTCACCCAACAAAACAAACGTGAGGTATAAGGGGAAATGGGTGGTAGAGAGAGAGAGAGTGTGTGTGTGGAACGGAAAAGAACTGACGCGAAGAAAGTTTACCCCAGGGCTAACCGAAAAGGATAGATTGCAATAAAGCGAGAAAGCGAGAAAAGCTGCGAGGAAAAAGAGACAGACACCTGCAACGAGACAACAAAGTGCGAGAGAAAAGCTTTGTGAAATGTGATTGTGGTTTGGTTCGCCGCTTGGGGGGAAAGTGGGAAAACTCAAACCGTACCGTGGATGGAAAACGCTCGAGAAGCAGCAGCAAAAGATGATCTTTTATCGTTCGTTTTTTTCTCTCTTTGTTTTGGTTGCTCCATTTGCCAGGTTCGGCTATTATTTGGGGGGTCCTTTCATGCTGGGGATGAAGAGTAAATTTCATCCCCCCGACCGAGGACGCTAATAAGTAGAGTTTTATCAACACCATTACCGGCCAGATGGAAACTAGTTTAACTTTGCTGGTTTTATTGGGATCTGACAGGATCGAATGTGGTGGTTGGCCTTGCTGCTCTGCCGACACTCGATTAATGGGTTTTCATTCTCTAGAGGTACTATAAAGGATACATTAATGAGTGACAAGGGAAATAAGGGGAACAGAGCTACAAACAATAAAATATATGTTACCTTTATGTATTAAATGAAAGTTTAAACACGAAACACACGTGATATTCGCAATGACTTGTTGCAACACAGTGGGTACTGAATATTGATTTTATCCGATTATAAAGTCATCGAATATCAACTCAATAACGAGCGCGCGTAACTTTTCACTCACTGCATCCCACACATCACACGGCTCGGCAGGGGGATAGAGCGTATGGGCAAAGTTTGTTCAAAGCTGGTGAGACCGTCACCAAGCCACCGGCATACTCCGGTGGCACATCACGCGGAATGCAAATTGTAGAAGGCGATTAAGGCAGCGAAGACAGAACCGGAAAGCGGCGACAAAGGAAGAAAAAAAAAGCAATTTCCATTTCATACACTTTTCCAAGTGGCGCTTGCATTACATATTCATTCCGGTTCGGTTTATGCGCTTCACCCAACGGGACACTGCCAACGTTTGGAGGTTCCATTTTCTTGAGCACCTTACCGTACCTTTTTATCGATGGAAAATATTGAAACGAATGGTAAAGGAAACGCAAAAAAAAAACAAACACACACATACTAAAGTTGAGCTGAAAATAGCTCGCTTTTTTTGTTGCTAGTTGTAAAAGGTTATTAAACTACTGTAAACGTAATACTTTCCTGAGGGTAGCTCACAATGAAAGAGAACAAAAAAACGCATAAAACCTCATCAACCTAAAGTTCAAATTGCTACAAAATCGATCTGACTCGTCGATGATATGTACACGCGTCGTCTACGCTTACCGGGGGAGATCAATCTCCCAGCATCAAGCTAGCTAGTCACCGGACATTACCGGGCCTGAGCTGTACAGTCGGGGTTTTTCCCCCACGTCCAGTCCAGTACCCGTACGCAACGGAATGAATGTGTAGGAGCGGGTGGGGCAAGCAAAAATCAATGATTTATTATCCGCAATCCGTCGTGTTTTCCCGTGCACTCGTTCCCGTCCATTTTGGAATCGTTCTCGAACCTCCGGTACGCTGCGCTAGATTGTTTAACGTCGAGCGAAAGAGAGACCATGTATGTGTAGCAATAACGTTTGATCCTTTCCCATCGAGTGGACGATAACTGAGGCACGCACCCATCGTCGTCCGTCGCGCGCCTTTTTGTGTGACCCGCCATGAGCAAAAAATGCGGAAAAAAGAATCTCTGTGCTGTAGCGTTTGTTTGCGTATAGAATACCCACACTACAGGTGTTAAATAGGCTTACAGGAAAAGTAGTTACGAGCTGAATGAAACGTTGCGAAAGCGCCGAAGTCGCAAATGTGCGCATTGTTTGCCGTGGGGATGGGAATTATTTGTCCACCAGCAACCAGGCGCCTCCATCGAAATCCTTTTGCGGAACGCTTACCGAACAATAATCAGTAAATCGTTTTTGCGAAGATGTTTAACATGGAAGATAATTTTGCACGCTTAATTTTTTAAGTGCAATCCGTTCGTTACACTTATTATGACGTCTTAAGTGTGTGGCTGAAGAGAACATTAACTTCAAAAGTGCCAAATTGGATCTCCCACTGTTCCAAATCACTCGAGATTCATCCTGGAATGTATGGAAAAACATATTCTCATTTGTTATAGCTGAGCTTTATATACACCCATACACTAACACACACACACAGAACCTCACCGTACGTTAGCATCGTGTGAAAGCTCCTGAAGCATCTCGTTTGCGCCACCTCACCCACGCTTCGCAACGGTTGCATGATTTATGACGTAAAAAGCCTGGCTCTGGCTGGCTGCTGCTACCGTACCATTTAGCACGTACCGGTTTGAGCGCGTCCATGCAGTGACACTTGATTAATTACCGAGACTTATCGTGTCGATTTCGTTGTCACTCGCGTGTTTGACCGGCAGAGTGATCTTGTTGTTCGCACAGCGCCGCATGAAAAGTGTTGATGCGTTTGTTTGCCATTCGTTCATCTTGTTTTTCTCTCTAGTGATGCGTTAACTTTCGAAGCTCCGGAGGGAAGAGGGTAAAGAAATTGGGTTAGTCTCTTATTTCTTAGAATTTTACAAGAATATTGATTAGTTTGTAATCCACCTGTTTAAAGCAATAAGTTGTAAATTCAACTCCCCTTCGGTCTCATACGAAAGGTGGACACGGGTGGCTAGCTTTACTACGTCACATTCGCCACAGACGAACGATATTCCGAACAAACCGAACCGTAGCGTAGCACAGGATATTCATCAACGTCCTGCCACCGGTTCAGGAAATGTAAATATTTTGCTAAACTGTCCAAAACGTGCCGTTTGGAAAATCTAATTTCCAAACCACCTCCCCCCCCCCTGGCTCCATGTCTCCACAAAAAAGCGGACCGTTAGAACGGCTTCAACCCGTTTCGCCAAAGTCTGTTCCACTCACCTTTGTGCAAAGTCGGTAGTCATATCAAATCCTACACAAAACACACATACACACCCTCCCACGTGTGTACGGTGGAAGGGAGAGCCCTTACCTTCATCGGGGACGGGATGGGAAACATATTTGAAAAACACACACACAAACGCGCGCAGACACGTCCGTCTGGATACGTGTACACGCAGGGAGCAGTGTGTTTCCAGAGCCCATCGAAAAGGGCTATTTCTAGGACGACTCCATTTCCGAAATGTCGAGATTTTTCGAAACAGACTTGAACTCCACCACACTGCTGGTGCGCATATCTGTTACGGCGGCTTGGTGTAGTGCTTGGTAAACTTGGTGAACGAGACGCATTTCCATCCATCCTTTGCTTGCTCCCTTCAAGCATTTCTCCCAGCCCTACGAGGCCATTTGACCGACGACGTACAACGTGAATAAGTGGCAAACCAAAAATTGTTCCCTTGTCGGAAGTACGATGAAAGAGCCTCGATACCAAACAATCTGAAGGATGATGGTGGATGAGATGATAAGTTGAAGGGAAAATTGCGTACCGTTTGGTAAGCTATAAGCATTATCCAAAGCATAAAACAATAATATTTTAATACAATAAAAAAATAATACTGTTTGAGAAGGTTTAGGTGAACTACTTTAGCAAGATATCAAGTGAACTACTTTAGCATAAATTTTCAAGTTAAACTTAATTACAATAAAAAAAATCCCTACATCTTAACTGATATCAATTTTTAAATTGCCTTACCTTTGCATAGAGAAACCGTCGTCACCGTGAAAATCCCATACCAATTCACTTTACAGCATTCGTGCACTTTTCAATCGTTGATTCTGTTCGTTCGTTCTACTTCTGGCACATACGCCCACCGTGCGGCACCGTCATCATGTGTTTCTCGCTAGACAGCGTCTGCATTCAGCTGCGATTGCTTGTGTGGCCACCAGCACATCAGGATAACGCTGTACAGCGGCTGTAATCAAACACTTGACATTTCGACGACACGCATCTTTCCCTCCCCCCCAAAGAAAAAAGGATGACGACGAAAATACGACAACATATAAACGTTATATGCCGGCGAGGATCGCAAATGACATCGCGGAATTTGAACTGCGCGCGAGTTAAGAGCACTGCACTTGAGCGCGAATAAATACTTCTGCCGCTTGATGATATGGGTTGGGGGGAGGGCTTCATGGATGAATCCTTCGTTTTTTTACGGTTCAGTAGTAATATTGGGTTGTTTTTCCGTTTGAAATTTGTTGAAGTGATAATGTGCCTTTTTCAGGTTTTTTTTTGAGAATCACTACAGAATTGTTTTTATTACATATTGACAGTTAACAGAAAGGTAGAATTGCTGTAGGAAATATTTTCTTAATTTTTCTATCTATACCAATACAATCAAACAAATAAACGCCTAATTATATTTTCATTTGGACTGTTAACGGGACGGGGTCCGATGACCGAGGCGTTAGTGACGTAGTCCTTCAAAACGACAGAACCGCGGTTCAAATCCCAACCGGACCGTTTCCCCGGAGTGATAGCTAACAATCGAACTACGTGTGGTATCAATAAGTCTAATTTATCAATTATATGCTCCCTGACAGCTCGTTATTTCAAGCAAAAGAAGTAGAAAAAGAAACGGCTTAGACGGTACCCCAGTACTGTTGTGTAAAGATCGAAGTATCATTACCACTAAACCACTACAACCAATATATAAAATTGCACACTTAAGACACGATATTGATTCGACTTATATGTATCAAATGAAGAATTCTTATATTGCATATTAACTGTTATACACGAAATAAGGCCAATAATTTCCAATAAAATATTTCCACCTTAAGCTACTCACACCAAACTAGACATGGGTTATCGATTGCATCGAAATGGTAGACGATTACACGCCACTATCAAAATTTATTTCCCCCTAACATGCAGCAGGCAGGCCGAACTTCATCTTCCACACGTAAGAGTTAGAAGTAGCCAAAACGAAATAAAAAGAAATTTAGAAGCAATGAATACATATTTTTTTGAAGAAAGGAGAATATTCAAGGAGAAATATCAACAAACCATGATGTAAATAAATTGAAAACGGGTAACAACTGCGTAATTCATGCATCTTAGATGCTTTAATTTATTCAAATAATTGGATGATTCTAATAATGCTTGAACTAAGATTAAGTTGAGTTGAAGGGCCGATAAAAATGAAGATAAATCTTTGCGTGAGAAAAATAAAACACAATATTATAATTACTACATAATCATACATAGTAATAAAACCATTTTAAAAGCATCATATTTACAATAATAAATTATCTGCTTTAATGAACACAAAAACATAACAATACTATCAAAAACATGTCTCACGAAAAATCATAAAAACATCAACTGTCTTTTGTGATAAAAACGTGAATAAGGGGGGAAGATAAACCCGAAGACACATGAATGTTATTCTATTTGTCACTCCGTTTAGTGGGTTTAATTTGTCACCGTGTGTCAAAGCCGGCCGGCCATGATTTAAAACCACCACCCGAAGACGATGACAATGACGTGAACGCTGGGGAGACCACCGTTCGCGGCTGCCGAGCCGATTGATGAAGGATGATGATGAAATATTGAGCAACCGTACTGACCTGAGCGCTTTTCCCTTGAAGATTTATCTGTTCTGGGGGCGCTTCCTCTTAAAGGCATGGTGCGTTGACTCGTTGAGAAGCTGAAAAAGTAAAAACAAATTATGATTTAAATTGTTGAGCATCACAAGATGAATAATTAAAACCACTTTTTCGTTGCAATCCGTCTCATCATTCGCTACATTCTTAGCTAATCATCACAACATCATTTATCGTCCTTTTTTATAATTGTAAAGAAATGTAAAAACAAAAAAAGCTCTACACAATACTGCGATTGAAAAAAAAAACTACAACCAATGCTTAATCTTCAACCGATTAGCAAAAACAGCGTAAAAAAATAGCCACCATCGCTTTGAGAAGAAAAAACGAAGGAACGAAAAATATCCTCAGTGACGAGCCCTTCGTGCAGGGGATGTCTGCTTCCTTTCGTACCCTCAATCTATCCCCTTCACACTAATGGAACATCACATATATCGAACATATTATTTTATCATTTATCCAAGTGCCTCAACGGTTCTCCAAGGAGACAAAGCGATAGAGAGAGAGAGATGGCGACCCATGAACGAGAATGGCAAACAACAAACGCAGTCATGCCGCCGACCGATGAGAGTGTGTGTTTCCGCGCGCGTGCTGAAATGTGAGCGCCTCCTCACGCATACTCCTGCAAGGAGCTCACCAACACACACGCATACCCACGAAAAAGGCGCTCACCCACACAATCTTACGATTCAGAACCGGCACTCAACATATTCTCTCTTCCCGGTTTTTCTTCCCTCCTTCTCTCGCACACCCCTAATTTCCTCCTTAACCGAAAACGTGAGTTTGTGAAAAGGAACAAAAACGAAATTCTCACTTTATGTTCCGCGCGCGCACTTTCTCACTTCTCAGCGAGCAGGAAAACAGAAGAATGAAAAAAAAGTGTGCTTCATGTGTAAATATTTAATGAACCGAATTGATACGCTCAACTCGGGAACGCGACGTTGTTGTTGGCCACCCCATAATGGTCCGGTTGGGTGGGGTGGGAGGGTGGGTAACGCGGTGGGAAGTGCATTGAGTGGTTAAGGGTGAATATGTGTGGTGATCGACTTTTGCCGCTTCACAAATGTAACCAATTATGTGCCACATTTCATCGGGCTCGTATGCCATCATGGCGCGTGATCCTAGAGGTGAATCGTTTCGAGTGTCTGTTTGCTTCCCGTTCTCGTCGTAATTAGCAACAATCGTATCATTGCTTGCATTCGAGCTCGGTTTTTTTTATTGCTATAATAGTATTCAATTGCATTGGTGCAATCGTTCGGTTTTCGACACCGGAAATCATTTCTGCGTAGTATCTTTAGCTAAAAGAAACACTTCACAAATCATTTCTGGGGGGGGATGTCTCCTTCTTTGGAACTCATTAGAAATTAATCAATAATTATCATGTTCTTTGTTCATGTTTCAGCTGTAAAGGGGAACTCAAACCTCTTCTTAAAGGGGTTTTTAGATAATAGAACAACGCCAGCGTTTTCGTCAAAAAACGCAGCACATGACAGCAAAACATTCGCAAACAAGACGACAAAAGCATCAGCCATAAGAAGAGAGAAGCACATGATATCACAATTGCAGCGCAGTAGTAATAATGTTGTTGTTAAATGCGCTGCTTTTGTGCTATCATGTGCTTCCCTTTTGTTATGACTGATATTTTGGTCGTTTCGCTTGCGGCGTTTTTTGACGAACGCGCTGGGGTTGTTCTATCATCTAAAAAACACTGTATAGAAGAGAAATTCAGCTCCGCTTCTTTCTACAAACTACAAAAATGAGTAATAACTAACTGCCCCAATAAAAAAAACCTTATGAGTAAACTCGAAGAGAATAGTTATCGTATTCTAGAACTAACCATTCTAGAATACATAAACATAATTGTTTTGACTGGAGGATAACTGCCGAAAAGATGCTCCCGTGTACCGGAAGCCCTCAAAAACCAAAAAAAAAAGCCGAATAAGTACACCATTCGTACACCGGAAAGTGTGTGAACTATCGACTCTTCATCGAAGCGACGGCAATTGAAGGGAACCAACGGGGTCCGCCGACGTGTGTCTGTGTACACTCTCGCCTAACTCTAATAACATCAACAACGTAGCAACAGAAATACAACCATGTCAAACACTCATCACAAGCACGAAACTAAATAAAAAAAGAAGCAATACAACCCACTAAAGCCAACGCGGAAACATCGCTCCCCTTTCCAGTGGTGGAAGTCGCTCTTCGACTTTGTTCGGCGCGTTGATGTTGATGTCGAATGAATGGTCTGATCGTAAACGGAGGATTTATGTTTTGAGTTTTTCCCTCTCCACCAGTCGCAGTCTTGCTGACCCCGTCGGGGGAAAATGCTGGGAAAATGGATTTCCACCCTCTTCTTAATACTCTTGCGGCTGGCTTTTTGCTACCAGAGGATGGATGTCTAAAACGATGGAGTAAGTAATGAAATATTTTTTTCCGAATCATCTTTTTATTTTTGGAAAATATGCTTTTTGAACTTTCTTGTCCATGTTCATGATCTTTTGGATTTATTGTTCAATTGTTGGATTAATTTTTCTTTTCTAAACACACTTACGAATGCGTTTAGAGCTCAATATGCAGCTGTGCTAAGTGGAGTGACGGAAGAAAACTACAAAACCTCAAACTTGGAAACATGCCAGTACTTACACACCCATGAGAAACAAGATCAGATCAGTAGAACTACACCCACCCCGCCAGGAGAACGTGTCAATTGGAGTTTTTCTTCGCGTTTGCTTCCTTCCCTACGACTCCCAATCGTTCACACGGGTCTCGACAGTACGAACGTACGAACATGGCTCGAACGGGGCGTCGAAAGCGAACGCAATGAATGGGAAAAACCGTAAAGGAAACCGCGCGAAATCAAACAAAACCCCAAGCGCAAAGGCAAAACGAAACCGAACGAATCGATGAATAAAATTATCTTGCCATCAAATAGCATTAAACAGGCGCAAAGGAGAAACAAAACAGCGCAGCGAGCGTGTACGCACTCGCGTTCCGGCGGCGAAACCGGGGAAGTGAGCGGTGCGTGAGCTGACGGAATGATGGACGGGTGAGAAGTGAGCTGGAAAATGGGATATGATGAGATTGTTTTAATTCGGGGCAACTAATTTCCATGTCGATTATCGCGTTTCGGAGAAACTGATGGTTTTTTGATTCCGTGGTGACGAGATGCGAATGTGTGCGGCACATTTTATTAATATTATAGTTGCATTAGTTGTTGTTTTTCGTTAATTAATTTTTGATTGTTTTAAATGATGAATTAGATGCTAGAAAACAAATAAATGTTTCTACCATTAATGTGATTATTTGTAATTTAAATTTCAAATTGATTACAAAATGTGATCCGGACATTGGAAACAGGAAAACAATTCAATTTAACAAACAATAAAACACAATTTAGTCGTCTAACATGAAACCAATTAACACGTTTGGCGTCTTGCCTCAATATGTATCTCAATTGCATCATAAGAATTTTTAAACTAACCATTTTAAAATCAATTTCATATGAAAACATCATTTACACCCACCTCTTTCACTCCTCTCTGGCTCACACACACTCACTCTCTCATCAACATTAAATGCCGGGAGGAAACATACAAATCTCACACTTCCCCCTGTTGAAGGCACATTACAAGCAAAGGGACGTAACGAAGGTTAACGCCATGCCACAGAGGAAACACTTGAGAATTCTGTCTCGAAAGTCGAGAACTAACAAAAAAAAAAACGATCACCATCTACCATCCCATCCTAATCGCATGGGAAGGAATGAGGTACAACAAAAATCGTACCTACACTCCCGTATCTTCGTTCGGTCTCCGGTTGCCATCGAGGGTGTTTTATTCGTACACCGCTCAAAGGAGAGCAACAAAATCCCAATAAAAAAGGTACATGTAAGCTTGTAGTACGAGACACAACGAAACACGGCACATTCAGCGCACCGTACCACCACCAGAGCATTAATACCCAAACGCTCGACGCTCCATTTGATATTCCAAACAAGATTATATTTTATGAGCTGCACACACAATGCACGTAGCCGGTAGCGCATCACGTCCCTCCCACAGCATCCGCCAAACACATCTTCTGCTGGGACGCATCTTCATTTCCATTAGCAGTTTTCGGTCTCTGTTACTCGTTTTTTTAGAGAAAGAGAGAGAGAGAGAGAGAGAGGCACACAAAAGAATGAATCTCAATATCAGTGATTCTCACCTCACCTCACGTGATCCTTATCTCATCGTTCACCTTTTGCCTTCTCACCACTAATAGGAGGCTCGACAGAATGACTTCCTGTGTCGGGAACTATGACCATTTGAAGAGCAAACATTGTTTCATTTTACTACAGATCAATAACGTTTGGAGGAGAAAAAAAAGGTAAAAATAATTAATCATGGAACAAACTGTTAAGATGGCAAAGAAATTATGCATCATTAGCTGTATCCTACCAATTTACAAAGCAATCACCAAATTTGTCTAATTTTGTTTCAGTTTTTATTTTATTCTCCGCTATTGCGACTCCAACGGTCTCATCTGCCGCAGTAAATTAACGTACTATGGAATAAAAACTTACTTATATTTCCTCGTCACGTTCCTACCGAACGCATACATGGTAAACATGAGAGCGAAGAGTAGGGATTTCCCATCTCTTGCCTGCCCGCTGCGCTGCGTTAAGCTGATGCAATCCCCCACCAGGCGAAAAGCCGTTTGATGTTCTGCTTGTAAATAAACATCCAATTTTCCTCCTGCTCATCATGCACCGAAGTTCCACACAGTGCGTAGCAAAAAAGGGGCTTTACTGATTCTTTAACCGCTATTCAAATTCGTGGTAAAGTGGTGTAAATATATGTAAGGTAAGATTCCTAGAATTGGCTATTATTTATTTGTTTGTAGCAGATGACAAATTCAATTTGAATTTAGTTGCCGTCCTTACAAGTAAAGACCAGCTTCTTCATGGGCTCCATATACAGTGTACACTCGTATATCGTGTAAATCAACAAATAAAGCAAAATATCACTCGTAGCTACATAAAAAAAGGAATTGTAACACGCAATTTGTGGTATAGAGTAGCACACAAATAATTACCTTTTTTGAATGTACTATTTGTATACATAGGAATAAAGAAGCTCATAAACATTGTTGCGCAAATACTAGCATTACCCCTCAAAAGAGGAAGCGTAAAGCTACAAATTTCAGATATAAGGAGTATGCTAGCTTTTAAAATCAATAAAAATCTTATAGAAAAGGACAGTACCCCATATAAAATGAATTAAAAAAGATTAATAAATTACCAACTATTAAAACAGTAACAGAAGAACTAAGTAAATAAATAATTAAAATTGTTCAAACACAACCATTAAAACATTAAAATAAAATATAAAAAAGACTTTCAGAATAAGAAATTGACAAATAATTAGCAAAATCTGTATTGCTATTTCGTTCAGGAAAAACTCCTTCACAGACAGAATATGCGATTAAGAAACTCAAATAAATATAAAAGATTGTAAAGAAAATTACAATCTTAGACACAAGTTATCGAAGTGAATGAACAGAAATAAAAGGGGGTTAGGGAATTTATTGCGTGAATAGTAAACTACACTACCTGAACCGTTTACGTTGCCTATTTTGTTTTATTCTGGTGTTGTTTCCAAGCATTTGTTTGCTCCAAACTTAACTTTGTATCTAACGTAAAACACTATTTGAAACAATTATTTATTATACGTTTGTTAAACATTCTAAATGTTCCTGCACGAAACAAATTTGATTTTTTACTGTTTTTTCGATTATCTTACTTTAAACAATAAAATAAAAATCGTTTAGTCTGGTAAGGAAAAGAGATTGAATATTTTATTTTAAATAAAGTTATCATTTTAAGATCTCTTTTTCTTAATGTGTTACGCACTGTAACTTTTGAAGGTAACATTTCAATCGTATCTCCGCTAGAGAAAGACATACACCATCCTTAAATCCATCTCTCTCTCTCTCTCCTCACTAGATGCTCACTGCTTTATCTCATCATACTATCACCGTTCCATTGTTTCATCGATAAACTGCTAAAGCTTATCCTGCTGCTTTCACATCACATGGTGCTTGCTGGGAAAACATCGGAAATCCTCATAACCAACTGGGGTATTAATGGAAATTAATTCAGCATCCTTTACCCGACACTCCCTCCAATCCCACCAATCAATATCGCTTCATCTCGCTTTCTCTTTGGCCAAGGAGATTTAGTACGAGCGAGAAAAATCCTTTCCGCTATTCAAGCTGTCTATGATGATGCGATGAAATGACCCTTAGACGGGAAAGGACTAATTCGCTCTCGGTGATAGTTATCTAAGCTTATTTTTTCAGAAAAAATAATGTTTAAGCTCTTTTAAATAAAAAAAAAAACATTTAAGAGAAAGCAACAAAGAACATTATTTTTTGTCCTTTGAAAAGTCCCCAAAGGTCAGTGGGTAAGTTTTAATTGCATTAGAAACAAATTAATCTCCATCAGCATCGCGTTTGTGCGTGCCGTATGACGTCGATTGGGTAACACACTTCTTTTTTTTGCGTAACTTAAAACGTTAACATACGGAAAAGCAGTAAAGCCACGGCGAGTAGTAAAAATTGACTGCAGAAGTTGCGTGTTTAGCGTGAAAATTATTAATTTATCTTTTTCCCGATCCCGTTGCTACGGCAATCATTTTTTTCCGTTCCTAAAGAACGCATCAGTGCGTACACCGGTAGCGGAAGTCCTTGAACAGTTAAAGCGGTGCCAAGTGTCTCGTGTTACGTCATTTATACTAGCGAACTTTTCTTTGTGTTTCGCACCGTCTTGCTTTTCTCGGGGAACATCTTTTTTTTCTTCTTTTTGATTTGTAGTAGATTGTAACCTTCAACGTTATAGAATTTGCGTGCTCGCTGCCCTAGCACTTGGGAGAGGCTGGACTGATGTGGTGCACATTTTCCTACCAAATTAACAACCATTGGTTGGCATCTAATTTTCGCCGCGCGTTTGCTACGACCGTCCCCACACCAGAGAGGTTTGTCACTACCGGAGAAGCCAGGGGATTAATCGAGGCGAAAATTGTGGGAGCGGATAAAAAAGGCGGGTGGATCACTGTCTGTCAGCGCACTTTCTTGGAAGGATCCTCAGCCGTCCGTGCACTGTGACCGGAAGGAAGTAAAGATTAGGTCAACCATGGTAGCGCTGGGAAACAGGCAAGGGAATTTCGAGAGGTGAAAAAGTCGCAAACCAAGAAAGGCTCGGGAATGTAGATTTGTTATCATCATCATCATCATCATTATTATTGGGAAGCGTCATTAGGGACAAATGGCGTAACCGAGGGAATAAGGATAATAATTTTTTGGTTTTGTTTTTGTTATAACCTTTCTGCGTTTTATTTTTCGTTCAGAAGTGTCTCACTCGACCAATTTCCAACGCCAATGCAATTCGATTGTGTACAACAAATTTTACGCACAACTTCTTATTTTCTTTCTTCTTCTTCCACCCACCGTAATACACACACACATACAGACACACAAAAAAACGGAGACAAAAATTTGCAAATTTCGTTACAATATTTGACAACTTCCGGTGACCGCAAAATGGAGAACAGTGTTTGCCAGAACCGAGGGATTAGGAAGGTTTTGCCTTTCAAGAGCGAACAAAAAGGTGAGCGAGCTTTGGATGAATTCGTAGAACGATTTTCCGTATTCCCGTTCGTGGAAGGTAGTGGATTGGTTGTTGAATTATGTAAACCTAACAGGGCAATTTTTATTTAAGAAAAGTGTTTGGTTTTTGTTGCGTAGTGTTTTTTTGGTTTTGGTGTTTTTTTGTTTGACAATATTTTTTTTTTTGCTTAGATTCTATTATTTAAACTTTCATTCATGTTTATATGTGTAAAGCTATACTTTCCACGGATATACTTTCGAACATAAAATCGATTATTTAATAATAAATATTATGCAATAATAATAAAACAATTCTTGCTTCTATTTTTGGGGTTATGAAGTTTGAAGTCATTTTTTTTTACGAGATTTTGTCTAAGTATTGTTATTTCACTTACAACAGTCTGTCGTTTGCCTTAACAAATAGGTTTATACACTACTTAAAATATAATTAAAGCTAAACGCTAGAGGGGAATGGATGAATAGGGATCTTAAAAAAATTAAAAGAGAAGCGCAAAGATTAGGGTGGATATCAAAGACAGAGGACGATGAATTAAACGAACGAAGTATTCATAGATGAGTCGTTGTGAGGAACGGCGACTGGGAAATAATTAAAGTGACAACTAGAAAAATAGAAAGGAAAAGAGCAGAGTACGGATTTTGCATCAATACAATCGAACAGGAGAGACACAACAAAAAAAAAAAGGGTTTGGGAATACATTCGACGAAATTCCAGAAAGTCTAGATCCAGCAACTGACATCCATACTCCAGCATAATCCAGCAGCAGGGAGAAGCAACTGACATCCATACTCCAGCATAATCCAGCAGCAGGGAGAAGATGATGCATCCAGAAATTTGCGCAATGAGTGTAAGATCTTTACACCCGCTCAAAATAACCGATGTGCCCAGGATACTCAGCATTACTCCAGTAAAGACCTTACCAGAGAACAGAACCCTTTCAAACACAGAGGATAAGAGAAATCACTGACAATGCGCTAAATGATGCCTAGAATTCTCCGAGTCCTGGGTACCAGTGAATCAATGTGGAGGTTTAAGGAAAGGTCACTTACCAAGCCAAACTCCTACGTCCTTAATCAGCGCAATACGATTGAGGCACTTAAAGGAGCGAAATTTAAAATATGGTAGATCTCCACCTTGATGAACGAATACGGGAGATATTTTAAAATGAATTTGTGCTTCTCTTCTATGGCTCTCTACAACCTCAAGAGGTGTTGTGTATGGTCTGCCATTTCTGGCTTTTATGACATGCATTTACACCTGCAATAAGATAGTCACAGTCCAAAAGTAGTAACAAGGGGGGACTCCGGATGCGGTTCGATCTTCGGCCCTGCTATTTGAAGACCAGCAGAGTTATCTCCTCCGCCACTGTGGCACAAAATGTCCTATGTCCCAAATATTTCTCCCATGACAGCATTATCCTCCTCCCTTTCGAACTTCTTCTTCTGTGGCTGAACAACAACACAACCTCGCGATGTCTGGTGACCTGCCATTTCTTGCTATCGTGAATTGAATGTACCCGCAACAGGATAATCAAAGTCATGCGTACAGAGAAACGGGCCGAATGGGATTCGAACCTTGGTCCTGTCCGTTCAAAGACTGGCGCCGTTATCTCCTCGGCCACCGAGCCACTCCACT
>AXCM01007407.1:0-13505 GCA_000473375.1 Anopheles culicifacies
AGCAAATGTGCCTTCAATTCTACATTTCGTGACCACTTTTGCTTGTAAGAAACACATACCAACCCACTTCACATAATCGTCAGGCAAGTCGCATGGTAGACCCAGATTCGTAACCTCGAATATTACCACAGAAAGCCATTTCTCGCAAATGAGGTTAAATCGTTGACCCGCACACCGAATATTCACAACCTCAAATGAGGCCATAGGGTCATTAACAATGCCAGCACAATGTATACCACAACTCTGCATAGTACGGTCAATATCAATCCGAGCTCATTACGAACTCCTTACTCCACAATGTACTACCATCAGTAAGATTTCCTATACGCTAAGATCAATGAACTCCTCTCCAAAGAAACATTCTTCTTTTCGTCACTTTCTTTCTGATTCATTAACCAATCAATTAACATGGGGTGGATTTTGTCAATCGTTAGCTCGGCACATGTGGCACGATGGTTATTGTTGAACGACGCCGACAACAACGTCCCTGCATAGTTGGCCATTAATTGAATACACTATCTCTGCAACGCGCACCCAAAACTAGCCATCTCTTCAGCTAAGAAGACATACAGCTCCGATAGACCGCGACCACAAGCTAAGGACCGTAAACGACTAATTAATATTTATCAGAAACGATTCATGCAGGCGACTCCCTGGTCCAACATTGTCCACAATCCGCGATGCCGAGTGAGTGGAGAATTCCCCAATTGAATTACCTACAAATTGGTCTGCTCCCACCAACCGGATTGGTAGGAAGTTCTGTCCAGGACAAGACTGCATTTACGCCTAATGAATTCCTAGCCATGCGAGTTGGAGGAGCGTTTCTCAGGAAGCAGCTAACGCACAAGTGTACAATCGAATTAACAGCAGGGCGTTCTTTCAATGTCTCGTTTAGTTAGTAGAACAGTAACCAACCATACAATCGCATACGATTGCGAATAAGTTATAATCCAATTAAATCCATTCCATGAATTCTCAATCATTCGCTGTACATTAGACATCTTTGCAATCCCTGAAAAATTCCATATCTTTCATCTGACTCATTGGACGCCGAAGTTCGTTAGGCGAGGTACGGACACTGGAATCGTGCAAAAATGTTGATCACAATCAGTTCATCTTAAACGCTTGCGGGTCGTTAATCTTCCAGCAAAACTCCTAGCAGGTATTCAGGCACTGACCTTAACGTACCAACCTAATACACCGCATATACACGTATAAGCTGCATATATAGCTGCTCACTTCTCATTAGAAGAAGAAAATAATTGACGATCTTTCTTCTTCGTTCTTTACATGTTATTCGTTCGTCTATCCATAAGCTGGTTTCGAGAAGGTGTCTGTTCTATCAGACGGTAACATCTCACCTAGACTTTGCAGTGTGTGGTGTTTTATGGGCTTCAGTGCACAACAACTTTCCGAGCCTGGGGGCAATGTCAGTCACACTTCGATGATTCATTGGACAAGTGAAGCTTGTTCACCCCCTTAGCATTCCCTAAGCAAACCACCACTCACTCCAGATCCAGTGATTTAATAATCATCCAGAAACTGCATAGCTACATTCGGAGTCGTAAGAAGACGAGAAACAGCAGAAGCAAATCGATTGAAGGTGTATTATGTTGGATATGTGGTCCATTTATTAAGTGTCACTGCCTTATGACATATCTCATTAAGAGCTTCTACTGCTGCTAGCAAATATATCTACGGCAGGATGCTTAATCTTCCTCAAATTTATTGATAATTGTCCTCAAACATGGTGCTAAAAAATCTGACTGCTATATATGCTTCTAATTTACGTCCACTTTTATAGAGCCTCACATCCATATTATTAACCCATCAAACGCTCTCATCTACTCCCATCTCCACCATAAAACCTCCCCTAGATACCTAACCGATCTAGGGAGTGTTACCTAGCGATAATGATAGCACTAACCTGAACCAAACACAAATTAGTTTCAAATTACTACTGCTTCCAATCGCTCTCTATGCCGGCTTCGCGTTAGAAATAATGGCGCCACCATAGCAGCAGATACGTCAGCGCGGAACAAAAAAAAAAACTAACAACATCAAAACCTGTATCTCGTGAACCACAGAAACCACATCGATGCCTCCTGGGAGACAGCTCTAATGATAGCGACTCAAGATGTAATTGTGCACTTTCTGCTCCTGAAGTAAAATCGATCAATGGTCGTCAATTCGTGTGGTAGTCTCCGCCATCAGCACCGATGTGACACTCTATAGCGGTTCTGTACTCTGTTTTACATTAGACAAAAATCAATTTACTGCTCATTGTTTCAATCAAATTTCTGTACAGTGCTCTGATCAATCAGAAAATAGTGTAATGGTAAGTGTCAACAGTGGCAAACCTTCTTTGCTATTCATCATTGCGTTTTGTACGGAAGGTCCGGTTGGTTCTTTCCCCCCCAGGGAGACTACGCTCTTTTCCAGAAGAGGGCTTCACACCGTTCGATATCTGCAAGGCGTGAACGCTACTTCATGTAACACCATTTGAAGCCTCTTGTGCACGATGCCCCAGGACTGGTGTATTGGTTGAATGCAATTTACTCCAACACAGTCAACGCTTGCCTGTCACCGTATGCTACACACCATGAGCACAGCAAATTGCACTGGAACGATGCGTAAGCTTGCCGCAACGTATGTACAGATAAATCAATCATGCAACAGGCCCGACACCGACAATGCACTCATAACTTCCTTCCCGCAGTTACCGTTGCACACCGCCCTGATTGCTTATTCAGCTAGGTAATGTCCGGGAAGGTTGTCTGATGGCGAGCAAGTACGGCAGCAGCTATCGTGTTATATGATACCAAACGCAACGCATGGACCAGGTTAGTCATCCTCACCACCAGACGGGTACAACAACATGGATTATCGTCGGGGTTGCGATTCTTCTGTACGGTAGCATTGCTGAACCGCTTCAATTGAACACACCCGACCCCGGGACCCGTTAAAAAGGCGTCACCGCATCATCATATCGTCCACCGGTTCGTACGGTAGCGCGCCTTTGGTCGTTAGGCTTTTAAAAACCACATTTGCAAATCTAGGTCATTGCACACACCGGTGAAGTATCTCGTCCAATTGGCTGATCAAATACAACAGACTCTTCAGCATAGTGGCACAATAGCAGCATGCTAGCGCTAACGTGACATTGGACACCGTTCGTGGTACTTCTCCTTGGCTACCACCAACAAACCCGCACACACCACTATTGGTATCGTTCGTGGGGTATGATCCGCAACACCACCACAACCGATCGGGATCCATGGTGCAAAGGCGTGAATTACAAATTTACGATTAAACACACCATCTTTCATGCCTAAAACGAGAAGCAAACCTTTTAAAAACACTTCTGATGTGATGTTGGGAACGGTACAAACTTACCATCTGCTGCTCCACTCATAGGCGGAGAATTTATAATCCCTTGATGAAGCCTTCTCCCTTCCGACGTTCGACCGCAGCCACAAATGCAATCGAAATCATTTTCTATTGGTGTCTTGCCATGCGTTGCGGAGGTTCAACACACGCCGTTGCACCGTATATCGGACGTAAAACTCAACGAGCACGATGATGGGTGTTTCACGATTATTTTAATGCTATTCAATATTATTTTCATGCAGAAAGTGTGGTTTCCGGTCTGGTTCTATTGATACCACGCAAATGTACAGTGAAATGGATGGTCATGAATATTTGAAATGTCCTAAAACAATCAGATTTTCCATATGGCGAACATAAACGTTCATTAATATTCAATCGAATTCGAAATGAACAGATGACGACGGCGGAACCCACAAAAGTTACTTTAAAGCAGATTTAGTACATAAGTAAACTTTTCTAATGCTTTGTTTAACCACACAATGTCTACAACAATTGTCAGCCATCTTTCCTCCGAAGAGATTAAGGGAAGATATAATCATCAACAAAAAAGAAAAATGATTCTTTCCATACTAATGATGCAACATGATAGTCGAAATGTTTATACACACAACAAGAATTAGGGACATCGCATGTCAAAGCCGGAAGCAAACGAAAACAAGCCCGCAAATCGCGTGTGACGGATACACTCGAATCTCCATAAAATCCGTCATTGGATTGGTCTGTTCGATGCCGGTATGCATTGCACCTTGGCACCTTGGCGCGACACCAAAAACGCAACGTTTATGATTTATGCATTCGCGTGTGGGAGCCGACTCATGTACGGCAACTGCAGAACGCCTCTCCCTCGTGTGGGTGATGCTCACGTGTGTAAATCGAATATCACCATCACAATAATGACCTAAGGAGCACCATCATAGTGCACACCTGCCCTAGCCCGTCTAGACCAAAGGTGTGTGTTTGTGTTCCGGTACACCAGGCAATAACCAACTCCTCTCTTCTGGTGCCAATGCACCATATCGCATGATCGTGAAACACATTCCCCTATTGCTCTGTACGTGCGCACCTGACCATAAGCCACAACATTTGCACCAATTTCAGCTGCTTAATCCACATCCTCGCGTGAAGGCCATCGTGACCGGTGGCAGGTACGGTCGTAGACCTTTACCAACGTGTACAGTTCGTCCACCTGGTGATGCCAATCGTAATCGAAATGCGGGCAAAAATAAATGGTTGTTGTTCAATTCCTGGTTCGGTCCTTCGGTTGACGTATCGGCAATTTCGACCAGAGATCCTTCTCGACCGTGCGGGGGTCATTGCCAATGCTAGCAACATCCCTTTCTCCCCCAAACCTCTGCGCCTCGTCGCTAATTGGAAAGTTTAAATTCGTTAAGTTTGATGATCTTGCTCGGAGCTACACAACAACAGCAGCACCCAAGAGAGTTGACGACTTCCAACACCCGCATACAATAGAGCGCGCGCACACACGCCGCGCGCTTTGGGGTTGTTGCAAAGGCGTGCCAAATGTGGAACCATGTCTCAAGTGTGCTGCCAACCCATGTCCGGGTGTTGAGGACGGATGGGATGAACATCCCACACACTGGATGACCCACGAAGCGGTTGATGATGATGAGATCTGTATGAGAATTTTCGCCGCAGTGAATGAAACACCAGAAAGTCAGGGCCACGTCAGCCGAGTTTGGTGCCGGTAGATACTTAATTTTAGGGAGCAGACACTAGCCAACGTGCCAGTGCACGGCCGTTCTACCCTGAACAGCTAGATCAAAGCAAACCGGAACATTTAGGTTTTTGTGGATTGCATTTTTGGTTAACTACAACAATACGTTACAGCAGCAACACGGGTGGGAGACAGCGCGCATTGCCGTCATATGTTCATTGCACTTTACCCGCCAGATGACTAACTTCGGCAGCAGAAGGCGGACTTCCCCATCGATCTCATACCACTCGAAAAGCATGATCACATCCACATGTGAGACACGCTAAAAACAGGTTTCAAGAAAAGTTCAATGATTCTCCCACCCGGACCCGGGACGGGAATGTGAATGTTTGCGAATCCAAAGCATCTGCCACCCGGCAAATGTGTGTGCGCGTTCTTCCGGGCTCATTTCCCTTCCTAATTGGCGGAAAATCCCCCTTGTCACGAGGAGATCAAAGTACGCCAGTGTCTCTACACACAAAGCTTAACTATTTCCTTTCAGTCATGGACATTGATAATTACGCTTGCGTTTGCTTGCGATAGAACAAAGATGAGATTTCCTCGTAAGGGAGCATGACAAAATGGAAAACGTTGATCGAATCGAACGAACAAGGGATTCTGTTGCTCATGTCCGGTGGCTGTCATTGCGAGAGCAGCTAACAGCTCTCAGCGCCGAGCTGCGACCACGTGTGGGGGTGTTGCCCCACGAGTCTTGTTGTCTCGCTAAAATGAATGTGATTAATCTTCGGGTGACTCATGCATACAGACGACGTACGCGATCACACAAGATCTCCACTGAAAGAGCAATCGGATCTCGTTTTGTATTTTACGCTTAAGAAATGTTGTATTCAACTGGAAAGGCATATTTTCTAGATGATTGTGTTACTAACATCGACATAAATCTTCGTGTACAATAGAACGGAATTTATGTCTAAATCCTCACCAAATCACACAAACATAATGATGAAAATTAACCAAATGAAATGATCAATGTACCTAATGTGATTTTTATGACCCAACTCGATCGGAATGAATGGCCGTAACGAAATAAATTAATTTCACCGCAATAACTGTAATCCGTTAATACCTTTCTCCCCGCATAAGCTTTGTGTCGGCGAGCTTAGCTTCATCAGATCAGAAGGCACCCCTCGGTAATTGTAATTGCGAGGTAAAGCCCACCCCGGACTGGCAACCAAATCCTAAACCACCAATCATCGATGAAAGACATACAGAAGGCAAAACATCGCGTCTGCCATCACCGCGAGCAGGGAACGCACTCCGAGCATTTACGGTCATTAAAAATCGACCGGCCGTGTGTACGCGCGTGCGGTGATTATATCTCGATCGCACTGTTTCGGCAGCAAAAGCTCCACACTTCACTGCATTTGATGGGATGGTGGTGGTAGCTTCTTGCCGTCAAGGCAACAAATGGAGACTTCAAACTGGATCATCCCTTCCCATCTTTCCCAGGGCAAAGTTTGGGCACGAAAAGCTCGTAACGAAATGAAAGCGAAAACGAGAACAAAATGCCATGACGAAACCAACCCGTTAAGGGGGAGAGGGAAACAAATAAACGATTATTAGACACAAGCATACAAGGTGGCTGGTTACATATGTTGGTGGTTCAACTCAACGCTTCTAATTTTGACGAAAGTGTGCGGCAATCTAATTGAATGCTTCTCGCCGGGACCGAATAAGCTGGACAACAGTGAAAAGAATGTAACAAAGAGATCCACCATGAGGTGTGTAAGCTTACGTCGCCTTCCAAACACTATGTGTACCGGTGTCAATCCAATTTTTGGTTTTTGGAAAGAAAAAATATTATATGCAATTACATCTTCGGTAAACTACATCAAATTATCTCGCAAAACAATGTGTTAATCACTTCAGATGACTCAACTTGCCTTCCAACATCATCTTCATTGGCTATTAATGTAAAGCTTCAGTGATGTTAACTGCTGTGCCATTAGTCTCCTCGCGTATGCAAACGGCCAGGTAATCCTCATAATTCTTGCAAGACATTTCCTTGGAACTTTAGCGCCACCCCATCCAGAAGTGGCAACAGAATCTCACTCGCCAAACTCGCACGTTGGTCAAAGTCTTACATTGGCCGCTGTGCATATTTCTTCTTTGCACGACCGTGCCCGAGCAATGTGTCTCTGTCGCTCTGATAAGTGAATACAAAAATTAAACATAATTGGATAAAAGTGTTACAGCTGTTGGCAAGTGGGCACGGGTACGCGAAGGATGCCCACCAGTTCCCTTGTTTTGAATAATCTATGACGGTACAACCGGTACGGATCCCCATTTCTCGTCGCGTTCCAAAGTTCGAGCGATGATGTAAGCGGAACGTTTTAATGCCGGATATGCTAACATCGTTTCGGTGCGTACGGGAAGCGAGTCAACACACCGGGGAAGTTGTTGTTACGGTGCTTCCAAAGTTTGTTGCTCGTGCTCACTTAACAAACGCGGGAGTTAGCGTCCGGCTCCTGGAAGTAAGCAACAACGTCCATAACAATCCTCCATGTGAAACTATGGTCTTATAAAAGCAAGTTTGTCCTGGCGCCACCATACAGAAGGGAGGGGGCAGAATCTATGCCAGCATTCGTAACGATCCTGTACGACAAGAGGTTACGACGCTCGTTACGAAAGGCTTTACGCGTTCTAGGCTCGCCCCCTAGGTAGTTTGTTGCCTTACAGCCTCTTCAAACGTGCGCACACACGAGGCGCTTTAGTAGATGACAATTCTATTTTAGTAAAAACTTTCCACTCCAAACAGTAGCACCGGCACAAAGTGATTGTGTGAAAGTTATAGCAGCAACGGCAGTGCAGGGAGTTACTCCAACAAAAGCCTTCTACTTTCGCCTTTGATCGTCTGTACTTTGAAGTTGAGAATGGATTCAGATTACTTCCTTTATGCTTGGAGGCGGTACCGTACTGAACTCGTTAGTAGTTTTTTTTCTGTTCTTTGAAGCTGTTGTTAAGCTACAAGCATCGTAAGCTGTAAAATCCAATGTAAGAAAAACCACCAACAGGGTTTCGAGTATCACCTGCGACAACAACGTCCTCCGGGGCGTACGAAATTGAAAATCACTTCCTGTTGCTCGAGTACCCGGCGACGACAAGCCGCCAGCAACGGGGTCCCGGCCTGCCAGCTAGTAACAATTTGTTCCATGTTCAATCGATTTCTTCATGTCGAACGAGCACGTCAAACAGAGCTGGAAACGAAATCAAACGCCCTCTGGCGAGGAATGCCACCAACCGAAATGAGATCTGCAATGCAAAAGTAGTTGATAAAAAAGGTGGGCCAGTTTCCGAATGAATACGTACGTGTCGAATTTGTAACGATCCGTGACAGCAAAAACGGGAATGACACTTTTAGGAGGCACACGATTGATGTTCGCCGCCGCCTAGTTTAATCATGGCTGTTCTTGGGTAGCCAGTGGAGCAACTTTTCCTCCAACAAACCGTTTTCCGTAGAAATTACTTTACTTTCGCCCGCGTTTCGTATCGTTCGCTCTTAGCCATTCATTTTTCCCTGTTTGAACCTCACGCTACAATTGATTACCCTGCGGTACAACACATTCAGTGGAATTGGTGCAAGCAATAATCTATACATATAAAAAAAACTATCTATCCTACGCAAACCTACCATCGTTGCGAACGGGAAATGCCAGCAAAGGCGTTCCCATTTCTCGTCCAAACCGACCTGTGACCACGATAACATGAAACAAAACCAATCAAGCTAAAATTATCCAAAATTAATGCAATTGAGCGTTTCCTTTCGCTGTACGCGATGGACCCTAACGCGATGGGATCCCCATCATTAAGACAACATTGTGTATTAGACGGTGCCTCGACCATCTAGAATTTGCTACATTTGAAACAGGCACATGTAAACGCTTGCCTACATGGTCGCCACATTGCGTGACACTATCACTATGAACCTTTTACTTGTTGCTCTTCATACACAGCACAGTTGTAGCGCCTCAGGCAACGCACAGCACCGGAAATGGTTTGTATCGAGCGGGTTCCAACAATCTGTAAAAAGTGCAACCGGCAAGGGGATGCTTTGGTAGAAACTAACCTCTTCTGAAACGATAAAGAGAGGTAAAAAAGGAAAACAAATAATTAGTTTAAAATTCATTCCAGTGCTCCGTGTTCGGTCACGCACGATCGACTTCGTTCAATGGCGACGATTTGTAGAGAAGGAGGTGGGAGAGAAAATGGAAAAGTATTTAAATAAAAATAATTTCCTGGTCCTTCGAAAGTAGATCATGCGTAAATGAAATTGAAACGCAAATGCGTAACAATTCGTGTTGGGAATATAAAGCAGGTATCAGGAATAAACGAATTCTCGTACATGCCCACCTCAATATATTCGCTATCCAACTATCGTCCATATATCACGCGATTTTCAGATCAAGCTTTAATGAAAGTAAATTTGGAACTATATGGATTATTTGAGCTGATTTATTAATTAAATATTACAGTTATATACATAAAATAGCTTTAATTTTATGTTAGAAATATTATTATAAACCAATAGTCCATTTCTATTATTTTAAGATCAACTAGACAACGAGCAAAGATCAAGGTCAAGCAAAGAATTGATCTGATTGCGCTTCACTCATCGCTTCTATTTGCAGTAATTACCCAGACATCTCCATAACAAGGTTCCGCAGAGCGATCAACTCCTCAACCTAAAACGGAAAAAACCGTCACATCTGGCGTCTCGCGCATCACAAGGCGACCACTTTTCTTACGGGCGCGAATCGGAATGAGTTCTCAATTCGCGGCTTTACTTTTGCCCCATCCAAACAACGCGAAACCGGCACGGCCCCCTGGGCAATTGTCTTAAACACCGAATGAGAGAGGCCATCTGGACAACTGCTAGAAGTAGTGACGAATGCGCGCTAATTTGGTGTAAATTGTTTGCACTTCCCCTGCCTTGAGAGCACTCCATTGAACGGTGTGTGGCGGACCCAATAATTACTTCCAACAATATATCAACAAAGAGATCAGTTCGATAATACCGTGTAACCAGAGGAAGGGGGTGCGGTTTTGCTCCAAAGTACAAGAAGCCAGAAGAACATCGTCTCTATTTCGGATAATCTCATCTTCACGCCTTGTTGACCAGAACCTTTCGGTACTTTAGCTCTTCAGGCGGGAATGATGCTCAGCCATTTTCTGAGTGATCTACAACAGTGTTCCAAACAGGCGGGACTATGCCCAAGGTTTCTCCAATCGTTAGCAAATTAGGCCTTGTTACTTGACCTGGCGCCTCCGAAATGACCGGGGAATAAATTAAGAGGTAAACAAATTGTCTTCAAGATGAAGTGCACGGCTCCACTTTCACGAAAACACAACAGGATTGGAACCTTCAATCGTCGGGAATGATGATTATGTGTTGCTCCCATGGAGACATATAAGATCCGATTGACCGCGACCACGAACAGTAAGCATTGAACTTATCATATTTCCGCCCAGTGGAGAATGAATTCATCCTAAGAAGAAAAAATCGATCAACACTCCATAATTATGAAATCGAAAGTTCACTTCCTGATCGTTTTCATCCGAAGAAGATAAGCGCCCCTTTCACTTTTTCCCTGGTTTGATAAAAAAACCTTTTTTTACTTACATCCATCTTTGCATCTCTTTGATTTGGGCCTTATTTTACATTTTCATAAATTCTTTTACAGCTTCCTTCTTTATTCACAGATACACAGAAATTCCAGCTCAGTCCAAATTTACCAGCGACCGGTGAAAACTTAATTAACATTTTAATATCTTTTTAATTGATACGAACTCGCAGAAACACCTCCCTATGTATCACATTTCCTAGCCGGATCGCGCGGTCCATATGTGCTGAGCTGGGTCGCTGACCGGAAGGAGATCGAGAAGATCCCCAGAAACGATAGGACCGAAGCGTAAAGATGAAAGCTCCCGATTTCACTCTCTCGAACAGCACACACTCCACTCCGGGAAGGGTGTGTTTGTCAATTCGTTGCATTAAGCGTGCTGTCTGACACGGGACAGTGTACGGGGACGGGAACGGAAAGTTAAACACACAGCTTTAGGGTACGAAGAAACCAATGTTCACATGCGAACGTCAACAGCTTACGTCTAGCTGTGCTTTATCCCAATAAACTCTTCACCTTACCTACGTGTATGCACACAAACGAGAGGAACGCCCAACTGCAGTACCTAATTAATTTCCCCGGTGTCGTGTCCAATAAAGTCTCCCATCCCAGTATTTATCTCTTTCCCGTCGATGCCGATGGCTTTAGTGATCGAGTGTTGTTAGCAGAGCGTTTTTCTTGTTCCAATATTTACAATCCGACCGAATTGCACCACAACCAAAGCGCTGTGTCTCCCAGCTATATCACACGTTTGTACGTTAGGCATTCATCACCGCCACGTCCAAAACGGAACGACCTCCAACAACTTTCAAGAGCACGGCGTTAGGTTGGAGTTCGGAGATTATCTCTTCCATTTCTCTTGGAAATGGTGCCGCACGTTAATCGATAATATATGATTTTATTGTACACCGGCTATAAAGTCATTTCCTCAACTTCGAGGCAGATTAATTTTTCACAGCTTTTCGAATCTACGAGATCTTTATTTTCTCATGCATTAATGTCGAAAACTTTTTTTTTCATTTCATTTTTTGGTCTTCCAAAGATTGTGCCCTTTCGGTAAGGGTATTAATCTCTGCGGGTAACCTTTTGCGCAACGCAACATCCCTCAGCCATTATGCAACTACTGTGTTTCGTTGCACGTGTCCGACACACGAGTTGTACACACAAGCATATCCCGTAGGTATTCCCCCGTGGTCATTATTCGCTTCCTCCATGCAAATGATGAAACGACAGAAAGAGGTAATTTTCTGAGCCCAGCGAACTGACAGTGCATTTACACACACACCAAAAAAAACCCCAAGAGCCAGAAATAGAGATACGATGTAGGCGAAGTTAAGTGTCTATTTCGAGGTGATGCTTAACTCCACGGATTCCAAATTTGTGCTAACGGATTAAATCATCGTCCATTTTTACAATTCGCAACAGTGTACTACGGAGACAAAGTATATCTAATATTGAGGCCCTTTTCTAACTTCATTATGTGACTTGTTTAAAAAATAAGATGCATTCATCGATGAACTAGATCATGTTTCATGCCGGCATCTTCTTACACGCTGTAGCGATGTAGTTTGATTAACTTTTTTTCGATTTCAAACACGTCACTATTGAACCCTCACAAGCGTGTATCTTGTGCGAGTGACATAATCCAACGGCAGATGTCTAGCAGAGCGATATAACGTAATTGAAATGGGGTCTGCAACCGCCTTCTCGTTTTTCACTAGAGCCTTTGAGAGTTGAAATCATGCAATTTCAAGAAGAAGTCAATTTTAAATAACAAAACATTTCCCAATATGAAACTCAGTACTTGATTGATGCTTTCCAGAAAGCAAAGTACCTCTAGGAAAGACATTCGATGAATCTCCAAGGCTTCAACGAAATCAAAAAATAAAAAGCTCGAGAGGAAAACTCGTGTACACATTAATAAAAACGAAACACGAAAGCAGCAAATGATAAGTCTTCGCGAAGACGACGAAATCATCCAGAGAAGACCGAGATCTCGAGCTCAGTTTTACGACCACGCCTTGCGACATGTGCCTTTTCCAAGATACGTTTTTTTTTGTTTTTGCTGACCAACTCTCTCACCGTTCGAGTGATACTGACACATCAACCCCAGAGCACGCTATCCATTTAGCTCGTTGATATGGCCTATAGTTCGGTGAAAGTTTTTAGATGTGCATATGACATAAAAAAGAAAAAAAAGACCGATTGAGAAAACATCCTCGTCTGTAAGAAGTCGTAAGTTTTAGTGTGACCATAACTTCAGTCCGGGGGAAGAAAACCCCGAACTGCATTTCTTTCTACCATCCAACCAGTCTACACATATCCGGGCGGGAGGGCTTGACCACCCCGAAGGTGTATCGTTAAGAAAGCACTCACGTCTAACCCTCCAACCTCCACACAACGCCCTTCTGCCCTTCTGGAAAGCGTTCTGCTCAATCACTTGTCTCGTAACACGGAATCTTTCGTCCGGGGGCCAAGAAATGATTGTGTAAACAAACCTGACCCACATTGGGGGCCAGACCCCTCACAGTTGACATACTACTCCAATTATACCATTTCACCTTACAGGTGACGCTGAAGCATAAGACCCACCCCAAAAAAGGAAAGAACGAAACGGGCCCAACTAAAAGATTTATATGCCTTCCGACGCACGCCAACGCTATCGTGTCCGAGTACGAAACACAGAATGAAAGGAAGGGCATCCATGAAATGATTTCTTGGAAGGGAGTCTTCCATTGTACGCGTGTGAAGAATCTTTT
>AXCM01007408.1:0-13453 GCA_000473375.1 Anopheles culicifacies
AACGGTGTTGCACCGACCATTTTTTGGCGTGGCCCTTTCGGGATGGTATGGGATTTGGTAAGACTACTATTGCGTGCATGGTCGGTTCCCATGGTCATCGGCACGCTTGACTGGTTAGACTTTGGGAGAAAGAAAGAAACAAACCTCTAACCGAGATCGGGAGTAAGAATGCAAAGTCCAGTACCTGGTAAAGTTGAAAGGTTTATGCGTTCCGGAGCTTCCCTGGGAATGTTGCTTCCGCTGTGTTATTGCGTATGTTTTTGTTACGATTCCATTGTAGCATGCTCTCATTATTGAGTTGAAGGAGTTTCTCTGCGGGGTTGAAAGATTAATGCAAAAAAAAAACCATTTTTTCCGTTAAAACACTCTCCAAAAACGAATCCTCCAATAAGCCACTGGTGAGCTTGATTGGCAGGTTTCAAAGGTAGGTGTTCAAAGGAAGCCGATGCTCGGTGTTGAGGTGTTGAGGATCCTTCCGACACGGTTTCTGGTTAGGAAAATGCCATGTCCATCCAATGGCTGGTTGCATGGCGGCGCTATTCTGATCTCGATTAATTAACCTGGCCGAACGAGGATCATTAGTCGGCAGGAGGCGGAAGCCAACATATCCGCATCCCTTTTTTCCTTAAGCCGGGTTGGCAGGTACATCGTTCGGGATAAAACACGAACCATGCGAATGATTTCCCGGAATGCATCGTCTCATATCAGACGCCAGTTGCAAGGTTATTCAACACGGCAAAGTTATGACCTGCAGAGTTTGTAAATTAAATTACAGCAAAAAAAAGAGACTTTCTCAAACTGACCCTACTGGCCATAAGGTTCTACAGATAGATAGAACAAAAAAAAAGGATGTTCTTTGGACTTTTGGATGGAACGGTTCGAAAAAAACACATCATTAATATCCTTTTTTTTTGACCAGCCAAAGGTTGGAGTCGGTTGATTCTCTCACACTCCGGGAGCCCTTTCAAGAGCGATTCCTTCCACTGGCTACCGTTTCGCGAACAGGGAAAGCGCCGCCAAACGGGACTGCTCGAACACTTTTTCACACAATTTTTCATCTCGATCACGATGATAAGCGTGATCGTGAGGCCGGTTTTGGACCAGAACGAAATGTTGAAAAATGATGCAGAGTAGTAGCGCCTTTCAACGATTTGCGTTTTTGTTGAGGTGTTATTGGTGAGAGTGGTTGTAAGCAAAGTGTGAAAACAGAAAAGGCCAGAAGGCTAATTTATAATATATAAAAATATGCTCGAATATATTTTATAAAGTTTTTGAGTCAAACAATAAACATCAATGGCAAACATCAATGCCATTGGCCATATGGCAAAAGGATATAATGAGACTGGGTGAATTTTAAAGTTCTGGGGCACATTTTGGCGCGATTTCTTCATGATTGCACTATTGAACATTACGCTTCCCACTTTTTCCTTCATCTTTCCTCAATGCTGGACAAATACAAAAAAAAAAAACTAAAAAGAAATACAACATATCACAACCCGGAAAGGACTTTAAACCTCAAAACGGGGCGTGTAGTTTAAACTTTACCATTCGCGAACGAAAGTGAAATCGAATGCCCAACCTTCAGATTTCGTTTCCGGCTGGTAAGGACGCGGACGAAACTTTCCTCCAAAACAAAAGTGAAACCAGCGCAAATGGCATAGGAAGCTGACACTCAGCTTACAACGTGGGCTCGATTGTGGTTTTTATTTGTACGGAATCAATTCCTGCGAATCCTTCGTAGGGTGTTCCTTTTCTGTGATCGGATCGTAATTCGTAAGGATCGAACAGTCTTTGCAGAAGGATATTTGAACTTTGGTCGCTTTTTTTCTGTTGCTTAGGACAAATACTAAAAAAAAAACAGTCAACAAATGGACAATGTTCGGTTTTTAGATCACCCACACACACACTTTTGGTGGGAAAAGCAAAAGGAAGAAAGGGAAAGGTACAGCAAAGGAGCGGATGCAACTCGCTCGCATAGGACACCGTGTCCTGTTTTATTGTGGGCAACGACAAAACCGGACTGGCCGGGTCGTGTTACGTGTGGTTTTATTTTGCGTATTCGATTACAAGTTTTCTCCCCGGGGCAACACGGTCGGATGAAGGTTGTGAATGAATTTTGGATCGTTTTACCACGATCGTATTCATCAATGAGATGCTTATTCTAGGAATTGCTTCGTAGGAAAGGCTTTGGCAATGCAATATGAACGATAATTAAATCTAAATGATCGGATAAGCGTACAAAAGGAGCCAGAAGGTATAGTTGACACAGTGCAAGCATCTCATGTTCAGCTTCAGCTTTGTTAGAAGATGAAAGGGTCAGCAAGAAAACAGTTTTCTCACGATAAGTTTTGAGATAGTTTGAGGAATTTATTTTTACAATTTACTCAGAATTCCAATTTAATTGAATTGCTTTGTAGGCTTCAGCTATCGAGGATAAAATTTTAATTTTTAGAAACTAAATTATATATTGGACAATTGTGTAATAATAGCTTTAACGTAATGCATAAGCTCTCTATTACACTTAAACTCTATTTCGCTTACGTAATGCTGAAACTATTCCCAATCCAACCATAAAACGGTGCTCAATCGCTAGGCTCATGCACGTAACTCAGCATGTTATCCGTTCTACGATTCATAGAAGCTTTTTTTTGTTTCATTCTGCGGTCACAATATAAAAACCACCGCAGCGAGACATTAAGTAGCGATAAAGGAACACACACACAAAACTTCTAAAACGGTTACAAACAGAACATTATCGGAACGAAATAACTCAAAAAAAAAAAAAAAACCCACCGTGTGCCCAAATGAAAGGGAAACTCACCTAAATGTTACTTTGTTACATTTTGGAATGCAATGAGTAAGAGCTGCACGGTATCGCATCGGTCCAAACAAATTCCTTCCGGGTTGCCAACCCTGAGGGACTGCGTGCTGTGCCATGCACTTTAGAATGCAACACCACAATCGAAGTGCCATCGCTTCGAGTGCATCGCTGTACACGGGGGCTCTTGTTTTTTTTCCCCCGGATAATGTTATTTGATGGCGATTTCCTTCCCTTTCGTTTTTGCATCGGCTCACCGGCAAGGGCCGGGCAGGAAATGCTTCTTTTTCAGCGGCCGGAAGTTGGGCAAAACGGTAGCATGGCCACGTACGGTCCATTACAGACCAGCGGTGACGCGAAAGTGAAACCACAGATACAAAAAAAAGGAAGCAAAAACGTATCTCCGCAGCAAAGTGTTTTGGGCTGGCCGGGATTTTGGGTGAAATTTAAGAATGTCGTTTATCGGTTATGTAGTTTATGGTATAATGCATGCGAGGGAGAGTGGGGTTCATAACATATCGGGTTCACATTTATTTTTTTGTTTAACAACCCACCCTAAACGATTCCGAACGACACCGGAGAAAGATGAATTGTGATTTGTTACGATTCAATTCTAAATCTCGTTCAAGGATAGTTGTTTATATGTTTTCGAAATATTAAACTTCCTAAATGGAAGCAGCTCGCTTTAGAGATTATTTGGAAAACAAGCTATTTTGGAGATATTTACTCCTTCAATTCCAACAGAAAACCTACCTAGTTTGTTTTTCTGACGTTATTATTTGTTGTGACATACCTGTAAACGAGATCCTGTTCTCCTTTCCTGATGACAATCCATTTCCTCCCGACGTGAACAAACCCGATCACAATTTATCTCACACGTTCAATTCATTGTACCTTATCCCTTTTCCTTTGCCCATTTCTGAATCACACGAATGCTCTTTATCTCCTTTAGAACCTTCATTTTCGAGGCTCGTTTCACACGAGCAAATAATCGTGAACACGTGAATGTAACACCTTCGTAACCTGCGTCACATTCCACAGGTTTCGGCAATCAAAGGCACACAAAGGCCACAGCCCAGTTACCCGAGAAATCAATCGATGATCGCCAAGAAGCAGTCCAAAGGCTTCCATTCCATTTCCGAACCGATCGCAAACTGCTGGTCCTTTTTTGCAGCAGTCGAGGAAGATAAATTGCTCGGATAGGGTGCACAATTTTAACCCATCAATTCTCGGTTGTATAATGCGCAGCAAAAAAAAAAGAGGATCATTGCTGGAAGATGCTCGGAAAATGGCTTTAGGAATGTTTGCCTCATTGTGCCAAAAAAAAAAAGGTTAAAAAAGGATACTAAAAGGAAATGATTTTAAAAGGGTAAATCTCCTGACAGAAGCAAACAAAGCAAAGCAAAAAAAGGATGCACACAGACAGGTAATTCCAAAGGAAGGGCAATGCGTGTGAAAAAAGGTAAATCAAGTTGCCATTTTAGGGACCTCGGGAACGGTGGGACCATCGCCAGCCAGTGCGGTCGATTATGGGTCGATGATGTGCGTATGTTGTGCAAGGTGCTTACCCAATCCCAATTTTGCGCAGGTTTCCATGTCGCGCTGCATTGCTACCCAGGAAAGGATTACTATCCCTTTCGCTTTTGTGCATTGTTTGTGTCTGTCCCTGTGTGGAAGGGTGACCCACGCTGGTGCGAAAGTGGCAACACGCAATTTTTTTTATTGCCCCGCACGAAGGTGTTTGTGTGTTCCTTATCCGGATGAGAAGGTGATTTGGAGAATTTTGATCGTTTTGCCTTGCCTTTCTTCAACAAACGGTGGGATCCGCTCGATTTGGGATTGTGTACCGAAATAAATGATTGTAAATCCACGAAGGATCCGATCGAAAGGCACCGTCGATTGTCGGATTGTGTCCTTTTTAGCGAAAGGATATCTGTTCCTCTTCTTAAATGTACCGCTTTGAAGTTGCCTTTTTCTTCTGTTTGAAGCTGTTTTGCCGATTTATGATTATCCTTTCTTGCTCCGTTCGAGACACGATAAATAAAACGACCTGTGGCTGATTCGATTCGATCGTTCGCTACAAGAAGGTGTTGGAAATGGCGGTTTCCTTTCAGCAGTGTGGCAATTACACCGGAGAAGGAATGAACTCTAGCTACGGCAAAACACCCAACGACTCGATACCATGGACCATCGAAACCGAAAAGAAAAGGGAATCGCCCACGGGTTACGCCTTTATCACCTTTGTGCGGATGTTTGATAAATATACCCTTATCGAAGCGTAACACCCGGTCGCCGGTATCCTTTTGCGCCAGCACAATGGCCATGCGGATGGTAAATCATTTTTATTGACTTCGAAACGCCTCACATTTTGGCGGAATGTTTGGTGTCTCCATGCCGGACCACTCAATCGATGGTGTAACACTTTATGGAGTGTGAAAGGGATGTTATTTATGGAGGAAGTGCAGGTATTCCGTGTCGAGCAATGGGCTGTAGGGTAAGTAGTTTTAAAACCAATCGATTTCTCAAGATCTTTAAGCTTCAGTACAAGTTTTCTTTCAATGAGTTTACTCGAAATCTAGAAAAGATTATATGTGGTGTATGAGTGTATGTCGATCCTCCATTGTCTTCCCACAAGTATGCAAGGCCAAATCACCTGACACGATGACGGGACCTAACATCCTTCTCTCAAATTGTTAGAGGTATCTTCAAGCCAATTAACCATGAGAGACGTCAGAGTGGAATAAAGTCCTTAGTTCTGTACTCAATTCTCCTAGAATCTAGGAAGGTCCTCGTTACAGATCTTCGCACACGCCTTCCTATATTCTTGTTGAAGATCAATAATTGAATTAAAATCCTCTTGCAACCTCACTTTTCAATCCATATTGGAAAGAATTGCTACATCTTACCGTTTTCAATCAAGTCATTCCGTATACCCTTTAATATTTCCACTTTAACTACAAAAACTTATGCAGTGGCACGATTAGGTCACCTCACGCTTAACGTCATTATCAATTGGATATGATTTCAACACCCGAGCAACCGACCAGTGTCTGCCCATTCATACCCGGTGCCGGTTTTTGGCAACAACTTTTGGCTGGTTTTGTCTGTACTGTCCCACTTACATAATCCCATGATAAATGGTTTCACCTTCCCATGCCAACCGATGAAAAGCTCCCAGAAGAGCCTACCCAAGGTGGCCGGAAATCACCGTGCGTTAATTATGATGTAAAACATGGAAACGATCCTAGGTCGGGCGGGGGGCAAAAATATCATGCTTGAAACGATACGTTCCATTCCCACCAGCACGTGCTCTATTTTTAGAGCCAAAGGACGAAGCGCAAAATAGTTGCAAACTGCAAAGACACCCACACACACGCACGGCGCGTAACACAAAACGGAAATAATCGGATCGGTGTCAGCTGGTGAGAGAAGAAGCTTTCCCGCACAACGTGTATGCAACCGACCGTCCCAAAAAAGTGTAGGGACGCCCCAACGTGCCATCGCAAACGGTGTCCGGATTAAGGCGCGAGCTGGAAATAGAAACACCGTTCTTCCATCAGGTCCCGACGAAGCCTGTCCCGACACACCTTCAACGGCACAGGTACGGTTGGCCAGGGTCGCACATTCGCATAAAGCATCAACGGCTGTGCTGTGCCGATTTTAATTCGTTTCCATCATTTCCAGCGCCCGACATTCAAATGTCCAATCGGCATGTTAACACGGGTTGCGCCTTTGATGATCGTGCAACCCGCAGCACGCGCGAGAGAAAAACAAACGAGCTCATTATTTACGACACCGTGTATGGTGCTTAATTTGATAATGCTCCCATATGCTGCGGAGTGGCCCCCGTTTCGTGTGTAATGTCCAATCGAAGGCAAAATTTATATGCACACCCACCACGACACGACGCAACGTTAGTGCTTTACGATATTAATAAAAATGGCCACAACCACTGCTCTCTAAGGGGGTGTTGTGTTTTAATTTGTGAACAAACCACTTATTCATCTCGTACAAGCGGTCAAACAATTTAGGTGGCAGGCTGATGAAGGGAACACGCTAATCGTTGGTCCATCTAGAAATAATTCACCGGAACCGGGTGTTAATCAGCCAGCAGCTTCCAGATCGGTTCCGGCCGCACGGAGGACCATTTCCGGTGTCGAATTCGTTGTGGTTTGTTAGTGAGCGCACCAGCATCTTGCTGGCTTGCGATGGTGTTGCATTGTTTGCAATCGAGTGTTGGAAGCAATTTAACTAAACACATGTCCATTGTTGGTTGGGTGGTTGGGAGAATTGATATTGGCGTTCGGTTTTGGGTGGCTATTGATTGCATTCTAATTTATGATGGAAACTCACGTACTCTCATTTGGAACCGTTGTGGTACTGAGAAAATAATAAGGGCTTTCAAAAATAAAACAGATATTGCTTATAGTTAAAAGCTTTCAATAATTTCTTTAGTGTTTTTTACTTAATTTATTTTCTTTTACTTTCTTCACATTTTATACGATTTTATATTTTTATTTAATTTGTTTGATTTATTTTAAACATGTACAACTTTGTATTTATTATCTGTTTCCTTACCATTCCTCCATCATAACAGAAGCCATTTTATCGAATCAAACTCTTCCCCAACGCGCACCACGCCATCCCATTGGCGAACTAACACACACCGTTGTCGTGTCGTAATGCCACAACATTCAACCCCTTTTCCATCACGCATCAGTGTGCGCACTCAAACACGCACGCAACACTTTAATACGTTTCAATGGCGTACGTTAGCGGCCCGAAACCCTTTCGATGCGCTCTAAAATCACGCTACCGCGCGGTTTCATCTCCACAAAAAACCCTTTCTGCTTTGTTTGGGGTGTCTACAACTCCGCCCCATTTTCGTTCACCCTTTTTTTCTGCTTTTAACCAGCGCGCAAACGAGCGCTCATTTGAATATCGTGCGTGGTGTGTGCGAGGATTGTATAGAGCAGAGGAGGAAATAATGAAAAAAACGTAAATAGAAAAATATAAATAACCCAACATCAGTGATGCGCACAGTGAAGCAGAACAAACAAAAAAATCGAATATTGACGGAATGGTGGAAGCGAACCCTTTTTGTTGTGTGTTGTTTGCTTTTGCGTAATAGAGTAGCGAGCGTGTGTTGGTTTGAAAAATAAAGGGGTGAGTGTGTTTAAAAGGGGTTTCATTATCCATCTCACTTGCTCTGGCGCTGTGATATCGCCATAGCTGAAGTTTCTTTCTCACTCTCAACCCTCTTTTTAACATGTCTCACACGTGCACGCATCTTTCTTCATCGCTTTCTGTGTGTTGGTGTTTATTTTGATTGTCGTGTGTAGTATCTTCCCTTTGTGGGGTTGTAAAAATCTCGCGCAATGTCAGTAGGCAGAGACGATTGCAATCTTTCTCATCACCTCCCTAACGATGCCTCACACTGCCACTCACTCACTCACGGCTGGCACACGCGTCTTCTGGTGTGCGGTACAGGAAAGACGACTCGGTTACAGGGCTCGACAGGTTCGTTTATCTTCTTCACATACTTCCACCCACTCACTCGCAGCGTAATGTGTCCAACCCAATGAATGATGGTGACACTGACAATGGAACCGAACCGACACACGAAAGGATTTCACTTTCACCATCCATCCACGATGCAATATGTACGAGACGGGTATTTTCTCCAAGGACTACTACGATTGCGACCCTTTTTCTTCCTTATGCGAGCTAAAGAAACCGACAGTACGATCATAAAAAGGGTTCAGTTCAGGGTTGCTTTCGATTTTCTTTGCCCAGGACACGTGGAAGACATCCGTCGTTAAGAGGGGCCAAACGCTGTCTTTCTGTCTCCCTATGTGTATGTGTGTTTGAGTCCACCGGTTTCTCTGCCAGCTCTGACTTCCCCCCCCCCCCCCCGTTACGTTCTTGCGTGTGAGGTGAAAGGATAAAGGATAACGTGTACATAATGTGGGTTTGCTGCTGATGGGTTCTGGCACGTTACGTTACACTGCTCACATAACACTCCCCCTCGGTGGGGTAGTGCAAGGGTGCGCTTTCCCCGGCAAAGAAAGGAAAGTCATAAAAAAGGCGGATATGGAAGAATGGTGGCCATCACATAACGATGGCGCACAAGGGGTTACGTACGTGATGAATGAGTTGCGAATTTCGTCCCCCCTTTTTTCCGTTATCCTTTCGCTTTTGATGGTCTATTTCTTTATTTTCGATACACCATGGGGAGTTGGTTGGAGCGTTGGAAGAGTGAGAGGATGTGGGGTTTGGAAATAAAAGGATGTTAAGGATTGGACTATATTCAGCTGTGTGCGAGCCGTGGTTTTCCGGTCAGCCGGGTTTCCCCGGTTTGGAGGGTTGTTATTTTGGTTGATTTTATTTTCGCTTGCTCAGCTCTCCCAGTCGTGGCGTAAGGTAGGGATGCTGTAGGGTTTTGTTTGTTTTTATTAAACGTTGCTTCAGGAATAGGCAACCGAAAACGAAAGTTCAGCACACAATTCAAGAATAGTATAAATTAAATATAAAGCATACCTTCATATGCTCTATGGTAGAGTAAGGAATAAATAAAGTTAGTCGTTTAGATTTCTAAGGATGTTAATAAAACATAAAACAACTGTGACTAAAAGCAAAACAAAATATTGTGTACACAGTATTTTTGGAACTCACTCGATTGTGTGCTTATTTACAAACATTTTGTGTGCCATTCCAGAAGAACACCCCGTTTGCCGGTGATACAGCATATAGAAAAGGATTTTTCCCCCAATCGTTCCTTTGGCAGGATTCTCTCCTGTCAATCATCAAACCTTTCCCGTAAGCCAAGGCAACCTAACCGACGGTGGCCATCGTCCGTCGTAAACCGTTTCGCAATCAATAATATTTTCCAGGATGTGATTAATGCGATTTTCGTTTTGCGTTAGTTGCGTATCTTTCGACACAGGTCGGGACCTTCTGTGTCTTTCGCTCCCCCTGTTCGATACTGGGGAATCGTTTGGGGCTCCCTTTTATGCTACAAACACACACACACACGAAGGCTCACATGCATAAAAGGACACATGTGACCGATGGGAAGCACACGCATACGCATTCACCTTCGTGGCCGCAAAGAAACAAGCCGGAAACGCGCGGGAGCAATATAACAAAAAGGGTAAGATTTATTATTTCAGCCCTTTTTTCCTTCTCTGTGGGGTGGTGGGTGAAGAAAACAAGAGTCGTTCCAGGGTTCCAAAACGAGGGGGGGAAAAGAAAAGCCAGGAAGGATTGCCAGCCTGACGATGATTCCGGGGAAGAACATAAAGATTCCGGTTCGGTTTCGTTGTGGTTGAGAGTATATAGTGGACGGCGTAGCGTAGGGTGAAGATAAAGTTTTTAGCCCTGGACTACCATCGTAAACCGGGTAGTTAGTGGGGGGGATGAAGGCGGAAGAGATCAGAAGGGAGAGTGTGTCCCTGGAGGAATGGACTTACTTTTCGGCAGATAGGGTTGGGATTTTTTCTTGTTTATAAAGCATTTTTGATATCGATTTTCCCGTTTCGGTGAATGTCTCTTCATTGTGACCCTTAAATAAAAGGGGAGACTTGGTTTTAGGAAATGGTGTAATGTGTGACAGTTGTTGAAGATTGTATACCGTCTTTCTTCTTTTAATAGCATAAGGTTATAAGGTAAATAAATCCTTTCCTTTTGCAACACTAGTTTCAAAGCTAAAGTATAATTTTTTGTTTGAAAATAACCTAAACAGTTCTGCTTGTCCATTACACCCTCAGGATAATACAATATGGAAGAAGATTATTTCACATCGATTGCCACCCAGATGAAAGCATTTTCTTGGAAACAAAAAAACTCGCTTTCTCTCTCGCTCGTACTGCTTCTCATCATCATCATCAGTATTACCAACCTCCATCAATCTCATCATCGTAACCCTCGTTGGTACGGGATGGGAAATTCGTTAGCCGCCCTCGGAACAAAACACTCGCCGGATTCGTCAAACGACACGGCGTACACGAAATCGTGTGAATTAAAAATTCGTCTTGTTCAATAATTCAGCGAACATAAAGGCTATTAAAATATGTATGACCGATGTGTTGAATTGACGAATTGCTGGTGAAGTATCATTTGATGATGATGGCTGCTTTCGACTTTTTCGGGTTTGTCGCACTTTTTGGTCGTTGTCCGATGTGGGTGAGTGCTTACACTGATGGCTATGATTATAAGCGTGTCGGGGTTTCAAATACTTTTATGTATGATCTAACGTAAAGACTACAAGGAATACATGGGAAAGGTGTTCAACTATCACAAATAATACAAGTAAAAATGAATGCCGCCAGTCTCTCTGTACACCAATTACAACTACATCACTCACTGTAATCCGAAATTGATGTATCTTCAACGTTCGCTAATTCAAAGCTCAGTGTCAGTGTTCTCAGCAAAACGCTTCCACTCGCTTTCCCTTTTCGGGGAGAACCACTCGACCATCAACCCTCCATTCTTCGGTCGAAAATGTTAATGAGGATCGCGTATTACGTTGGCCACCCGGCCATCCTCCTTCCCAATGAGCAAATATTCTTCCCCTGCTGCCTTTAGTTGCGAAATCTCTTATAACATCTATCGTGCGAAAAACACATTGATTGAATTTCCAATTTATGTCGGGGCGAATGTTTTCATTAAAATGTTATTTGATCTTCGAGAGTGCTGAAGCGTTCCCGCCTCACTACCCGTCGGCCATCAAACGGTTGGGAAAATTCTTTCATCATTTTGTATGTTTTTTTTTTTGTTAGAGAAAAAGTTACGTGCCACGCTAACAAATAGCAAATATCGATGTTGGAATTTGGTGCAATTAAAAAATTCTAATGACTCTTGACATTACGTCCTTCCCCGGGTTTCCTGTCCAACCGACCGGTGTGGTCCCCGGAACCTTCACTCCTTGTCTCGATGGCTGATGATGATTAACATATTTTGATTTCAAGACCAAACCACCCCAAACGGTATGCTCTTTACCAAAAATTAAACGTTCCGATCGATTGTTCACCGCATGACACTTCAAAAAGTGACATTTCAACACCATCCAGACGAATGTTGGTGTGTGTGGTTTTTCCTGTTTTCATTGTTTAACTTTGAATGCAATTCCCCGAGCTCCATGTTAGCCCATAGAACCTTGTGAAATGAAATGATTTGAATTTGCAAACTGCATTCTCACACAAAAAAAAATGCATTGTGAAGGCAAATCAACGCCTCAAAACTAAGAAACCAGGACCACCTCACGGAGAATTGAACCACATTGTTCTGGAACATGACGTCGAGGGAAAGAGGCAAAGTCCCAAAAGGTGAAAGCTACTGTATCAATAAATGATGAATAATTATTCCTCTACCCATATGTGATGAGAACAAAGTGAAATAGAAATGTTAACAATTCACATTCCGACATTGCTCTAATGAATCTCACAATAATGAAGAAATGGTTTTCCGGAAATCGGGAACGATTCCCGCCCGTTTGTTTGCTGTGTAAGCATGTTTTGTTGTGTAAATAACATACCAAGCTTCAAATCTACATAGAAAACCTATTTCTTTTATAGATCCTGAGTTCTTTGAATCTCAATGAATTCTGCTGAGTGTTGACAGTTGAGAGGTCGATGATAAGGAACTCAAAAAAGGATATCTTCGTAAGACTTGCCGCTGAAAATACACACACTGAGATATTGGACGGGTTAAATGCAAACAGTGGCGGCATCCTTCTAACCGCCTGTCGCCTTTGTATCACGACGCACCCGACGGCATTTATGATAACCAAACGCGCCCTACCCTATCATCGTGCGCGGTGGACGAATGTGTTTTAAAATAAATCTTCCCCCCACACGTGACACCCGTGTTTCTATTTATTTCGACACCCACCCAACGGGAACTAGAAGATTAAGCAAAAGGAATAGGAATCTCGATGACTTTGACACTTTTCCCGTTCTATAGTAACGGCCACGGTTTGGTCGCGTGCTGCTGTCATGGTCACGCCATCTCTTTCGTCCGGGGCGTTGTTTATGCTCGGCGATGCGCTTTTTTAATGGGTCTCACATACACGTACCATCTTCCACGATGATGGCCATAATGAGGTATGTCTTTCGAGCCGTTAGAAGGGGGGAGTTGCACACCGTACTATGTGGTTCCAGAAGCTGAGATCTTCTCAAGAGGGAAGTTAGCTTGAGGGAGATAAATGATGGACCATTGTCCGTCTAGAGAGGGAGCAGGAATCGGTTGAACGTGCTTGTTTTTTGCTTTTGGTTGGAGTTCTGATGCATCTTCACTTCAAAGCAGATCGTGTTGTTACCCTTGGAGATGGAGTCGTGTTTTTTTTTTGGTCCACCCTTGGTGAATATCTCACCGGAGATTCTTCGACGAAGCAGCTATTAAATACGTACTTGTCACCAATGCTCGTCCCACGAACGGAGGGGTCTCAAAAACCTTCTAGCTCCCTTCTCACCTCTCGAGATATCGAGTTACGCCCCGATGCATACTGGTGATCTATTTTGGGACACTTGCCCCAAACATACGTCATCGCAGAAATAGAAACTGCATCGCTCAAGAAAACTTCCTCATTCTTTCCAAGACGAACAGATTCCAAGACGACAAGTGACAGCGCTTTAA
>AXCM01007411.1:0-13491 GCA_000473375.1 Anopheles culicifacies
TTTTTTCTAGCTGGTACCGGTTCTATCGTTCGTCCTAGACGAATGGATGAACGCTAAATGAAACGTAACATTCCACGAAAACCAACTCACCGAGCTGTACCGCCAATCTCCCGAGCCGGAAGTGGACGGTTTGGATCGGTGGACTGGGCACACTTTCACGCCCCTCTAAGTTACGAAGGATTTTCTTCCGGAAGAAGCAGTTTTAAGAAGGAAACCTAGCGGGAGTGAAAAACAAATAGAATGAAACGAAGCATAACGAATGAACTTCTTTTTTTTCTTTTTGCTACTAGAACACCCTAATAAGGCGTTAACGGGAGTGGAAATTTTCGTGGGTTGTGCGATTCAATTTTAAGCCACCTTGCTCCAATTTTCGGACTTTAATTGTACTCTGTCGTAGCAGGGACTTCAGCCAACCCGTAGACAGGTCATGCTCGGTGTGACATCAATGCGGAAGTAAAAGCTCGATCCTGATTAATTATTCATCAGGCATTTTTCATTCGCACTGCGGCCAAGTGGGAATGGTAGACATGGAATTTTTCGAAAAAAAATAGACTTTTTTAAAGTTTTCAACTGTTTATCTAAAATGTATTGTTTTCTTTACTGCACTTTTTTTTTATTTCCACTTTTTTACTCTTCCGCATCATTTGTTTGTTCTGATAGTGTCCTTATCTCAATAAGAATTTTCAAAAATTGCGTTGGCTGTTCAGTTCTCCTATGAAGAATCGCTTTAAAGTGCTCTCCTAGAAAAGCGTTCTCCTAGCAAAGAATTTATTCTTAAGAGGTGTTTGTCTAGTCTTATCTTAAGAAGCTTAAGATACTCACCTTATTGCTTGAGTTTCTTCCCTGTTCGTCGTAAGGTAACACGGGCTGCAATATTAATTACGGCCTTTTTGCACACTCCAACTTCTTCTGCTCGATGCGCAGAACGAAGTAATTTATTCCAATTAATGCTAATTACTCTCCACTTGGCGCGATACACTGGAGCTGGACGATCTAATTTTACCTTATCGCATGGACTCTTTCGCCGCACGGACTGGCAAAGGATCAAATGAGGTGTTAGCCCATGCTATCCTTGCCTTTCGAACCAACCAGTCAGCCAAAGATGCCGCCACGGTGTTTCGGTAGGGAATGCTTCCCATTTTGGGGTGACATTTAAATTTAAATATTCAAATTATTAACCAAAACTTCCCGTAGCCCTGTTTGGCAACTGACTACCGATAACGTAGTGGCACATTATATTGCAACTCTTCCGGTCGTACTTGGAATGTATTATCTGTCTGCGATTTTGTGTAAAATTTGCCTAAATTATTCACTCCATCAGTTCAAATAATGTCAACGAAAGGATTTTCCATAACGTTCGATATGCAGAAACTAATTTTACTGCCGAATCAGTTATTTAAAAATAATTTCCTCAAACAATTCATGCTTTATTATGACCTAAATGTATTACAATTAATAAATAATCTTCCTGTAGAATGTATTGAAGCTTCTACAAAGAAAACGAATGTGTTACGCTGTATTCTTTAGTCATTGAGGCTTTTTTTTGTAACAGTTGTGTCTGTGTGTGTAATTTTTATTCTTTATGACAGTTGATTGGAGCTATTTTTGTTAGGAAAATAGCAGTTATCATTCAAGCCTGTATCGACAATTAGGTTGCTCTAATTTCATCAGCTCAACGTTTCAATTAGTCACGGCAGAAATGTTTTACCAGTTTTCCACCTGTCCCAATTTTATGAATATCCAGTTACGAACTCCATTGCTATTGTCATCATACCCGAAAGCCTTAGGAGACAAGGTACGACGTCACCCGACGCCAAGCTGGTGATAAATGTGTGTGTGTGTTTTCTAAGCTCATTTTCCGGCATTATATCGCACGCAATGGAAATTTGTCACCCGCTTGCACCCTGTTAACATGCTTATTTTTCTTCGCCCGTACCCATGCAGCGTACCAGGAATGTGACGTTGCGGCAAATGGTGGTGAATAGCTCACCTTTTATGGTTACCTTCTACCAACAGTTTTATTTCATGAACGTGGGGCACACCGAACAACAAACCCCCCAAACAAGTCTATTCTACCGATAGAGAGAGAGAACAAGAGCAGCAAACGGGTCCTGTCCGGACGTGTAGATAGTAACTAACCAACAAAAAAAAGTGTGTAGGCCCCTTAGGACTTGGGGTGAAAAATATTATCTGTCCCCCTTGTCACATTTCTCACCAGTCTCTCGTACCGAATGTCCTTCGTCGTTTCCACTGTGCGTGCTCTGGCGCATCCATTTGCAATATCGTCATAGATGTAACAATATCCTCACAGCAAAAAAAAAATAAAGGATTTCTCCAATGAAACGCTGTTGGTTTTGTTTACGATTATTGACTTCGTGTGTTTGGGGAGTTTATTTGGACGGTTAATTACTTTTTACTGCCCGATAGCATGCCGGAAACGAATTGACAATAATACAGCATACGTGCGAGTGTGTTTGTGGTTCTGCTCAACACAACATCCCAGCTGACCCTGCGATATTTTCTTCCACAGGACGACTCACTGACAAATGCGGCCGCCAGCAGAGCACGGTAGCGGGAAAGCTCATAAAATGTCCCCGTTAAATGACCTCCCTCGAGAGGGGCAGGCAAACATAAAAAATCCACTCCCCCCTGCCCACAACTCGTGGAAGTTTCTAAGTAAACATAACTTTTTTCCAAATATCCAAGACTGGAGCATGAAAGAAAGTTTTACCGGTTGGCGCTGAGTCTGAGCGTGAGCTTATTTGTACGTGTTGCTCCTTATACCTTCGCTGTAGAAAACTTTCCAACATCTTTCTTTTGCGAAGATTTCGCTTAAAGTTGTCCTTCCGTCTTTAGGCGCTTTTGGAACGTTGTTGGTCAATTTTCAATTCACCAAACTGTTGTTTAAGATTGTTTTTCAATCAATAGAAAGTGAACGATGTTGCATATTTCAATCGTGATGGAGGTAGACTAGAGTATTGCTAACGTTTTATACTTCAACGGTTCTCTGGCGATGAAAGTTTGTCGTTTTAAAAACGAAATGTTCATGAATTTAAATTATGTATACATGTTTTTCTCATTCTCCGGGCATGACTTTTTCTTACTTACTTATCGTGTTTCGCTGTCATTTGGGCGGCCCGAATGGGATTCGAAGACCGGTGCCGCAATCTCTTCGGCCATCGAGCCGCTCCAGAGCCTGGCGAGTCTGATTCTTAGGAAGACTCTGAAGTCTTCCTACAAATCATAGAGCTCGTCAATATACCGAGTCCTCTAATGTTCTTCCACATATACTTGGTCAAAAAGGCTTGCGAGACTCTGGAGGCTTGGACAGAGTGCGATGAAGCCTATTTCTTTACATTATATTGGCCAGATCGTATAAATTGTAATTCTTTTAGATGTACTACACAAAGTGTAATTATTGAAGGAATCCTAGAAGTTTTTTTTCTCTCAAGAATTTCCAAAACAAAAAACTTTTCACAAGAAAATGGTAAAATTTAAGAAGATTTTTTTTTACACTTCCCCTGTTGGTTATGAATATTAATTCATTTGGAAAAAAATCTCTTTCGAATTCTTTTATAATACTAAAAACCTATTCTTGTAGGAAACTTATTTCATACCAAAAAAAGATCTCTTTAATTTAACCACCTTTCTTTTTCCAATCTTCATCTATTGTTATTTCTTCCCATGAATGTGGCTTCTGAATTTTCTTGTTCAAATTTGCCTATTTGTAGGTGTACCCTAGGTAGTTAACAATAAAAGGGAAAAAAACTCCCCTTTTCATATTTGTTTCATGGAATAGCCAGATCACAAAGAAAAAGCGATAAACGAAACCCTTTTAATGCAATCCGGCCCTCGAACCGATCGATGCCGACCGGGTTGCGTTGGATCCAATCTTGAATGAAAATGATTTTATACGCGTCAAAGAAAATGGCTGTATGGGGTGTGAATTTGGCAAAAGTTGTCCTTCTGGGAGTAGCAAATTATGAAACATTGGGATCCCCTTGTTCACACTTGCACACAGGCCGGATGTGTGGAGAAAATTGAAAATAACTTTTCTCTCTCACACACAAGCACAAAAACTGCCTACATATGGGCTTTTATATTCGTTCCACCGACAAATCAAGCGTAGAGTAGTTTACGGTTCCAGTATTTCCCTTTTTTTTCTCCACTCCCAGTGCTTCTGACTTTTCCTGAAAAGCATTCACCACGATGACTTCGGGCAAAATAAAACGATTTCGGGAACGAAACGCAGAACAGGAAAAACTTTTATTCTACCCCTTAGTGACGACAGTCGGATGGGTTTCCCGATCAGCGATGCACCACCTTGTATATTCTTCTATTATAGTTCGATCTGCACGGTACAGTGAGTTTCTCGAGAAAAGTATCGCTACGGGGTTGGTGGATTGTGGATTTTCGTTTGCATAAATATTTACGAAGCGTACTGCAGACCGCTCCTTTACTTTACCATCTCTGAGACTGGAGACTTCCCAATATCTCACCCTCCGAACTGTTATCGAAACTATTCCAGAATCGGATACAAAAGAATCTGAAAGTGTTACAACTCCCCGGCATGTGGTGGCTTCCCGCATGGCATTCTAAAATATTTGCATTCATTTTGGGGACCCACACTTTCCTCTGTGTGTGTGTGTTATTGTCCTCCATTGATTATGCTTTTGTTTATGCGTGTGTGTGTGTTTGTTGTTTCTAAAACCGTTCAAAGTTTTCTGAAGCCAAGGGCATTCGATCTTACTCAAAGCGAAAACGTCCGGTGAATGTTTTTGTTTTCCGGAAGTGCCACCACTGTACACCCTCAGGCTGGTGTTTTTGGTCAGTAGGGCTGCATCGTACGAATGGTAAAGTTTCGTACTTTTAGGCTTGTTGACAGTTGGAAGCATAGTTTTCCTATCCCCCGGCAAAACTCCATCTGCACGGCTGAATGTTACGAGGGTAGTGATTTTTAGGGAAACCTCACAATACATCTCCGGGAAAGTGGCCGCATACCGCAAGTTTTCGAAGCACACCGACCGTGGGCTGGCCAAACAAAGTTTTGTTTAGAATTTGATAATGTGACCACGGTCGGAACTTCACTGTTACTGCACTATCGGGTGTCCCGGGCAATAAATCAGTGCTGCGCATCGTCGAAAGTGACAAACTAAGTTTAATAGAAAAGTAGCTCTGCTACCAAACGGCTTGCAGAACTGTAGAGTGCAATAGAACTCTTATGCATAATCTTCTTTTTTTTGTAATAAAATTGACTATGAATTCTTTTGTATCATTAACATTTATGTTACGCTTTTATAACAAAAAGTTTCCTCCGTGGTGCTCCTAAGCACGTCCAACAAATTTAAAAGTTAATTCTTATTTATCGTTTAAATATTCATTTCGCTTAAATCTTTCTTACTAGTGGCTGCCCATCGGTAGGGACGTCTTGCTCTGGCACCATTTGGAAAGGGTTTTTTTTTTTTTGTCTATCTTTACCACCTTCCACCATCATACTGTTTTTACATGCCTTAGGCCACACAAAAAGGACTTCCTTTTTCGAAGGCGCTGGTCCAAAAAGCCATTCAAGATGTTGTAAAAATTCTAAATACACCATTACCATAATTAGGGCTTTCCGTCCGAACGCTCTCAGGAACAAGCTGATTTTTTTCTTTGTCAACCCATTCGTTTGAAAACAAAAACGATAGAGTTAAGAACACACGACACTGCTTATCTTGTAGGAATTTGTTACGAGATTGTTTTTTCATTTAATTTTTTCTTGGCGAGTTCAATGGGGTGGACAATATTTGCATCCCCGTTTATGGTTAAACACACTCGGAAGGAAATTACTGCTTCTAACTGCCGGTAGGCTTCCATTATCGCTGAATCATTTGAAATTTTAGGGCGACATAAGACGTTGTACATATTACGACAAAAAATGCGATGCTTAAGAATATCTTTTTATTCTTAAATAAGCTTCGTTTTATAATTCTTCATTCTTGCGTGTTGATATATCTCCTGATCAATACCTTTTATTTCTTTTACATTTTTAATCAACTTCTATTCATTTGTATTTATCCAAATTTGATTACAACTATTTGTTAAAAACTCATAGTAATTAAAGAAATTGCAGAATTCTAAAACGCAAAGTTTTCATAATTATAGCAAATACTTTTCAGTTTTATTTAAAATATTTTTGGTCGTGTCTTAAAACGTGTCAGTTTGCTGGCTCATGATGTACTTTCACTTGTAATGCTTAAATTATTTCTAATTTATAGCAATTCGTTCACATTATCTCAAGAAAATGCCTTTTAAAATGCTGTTTTAACCGTAAATGAAAAATACTGCAATTTTTGTTAGCAGAGCTGTACAGACTTCGTCTGACACATCTGTAGGAATAATGGTCAAAAATTAAGAGTCTACTGGATGTGGTGTAGAATGCTAAGCTTGAGAGATTTTATTTATGAAACATAAGTACTTAATTTAATATCGACACAAATACAAAATAAATTTGATTTGATAAACGAAATAGCACTACTATAAATTTGAACACAACTGTATGTTGTTTCATTCACTGGTACGAATGTCTTCAACTGATTTAATGTGAACCTTTGCTAGTTTTGGCCTCACTATCTATTAATTTCTTGCGAAACTCTAACGTAAAAACTTTGCAACGTAAAATGGCGTTACAAACGCGTTTCAGCGGAAGTACTCACCGTCCCGGTTTTCGCGAACCTTTCCGATCTAACTAACCGAGAAAATATATGTAGTGTACTTACGTAAAACAACAAACGCAAATGGCCGATTGTGGCGATAGAAAGGCAACACGATACGACCGGCCGATTTGGGTAGGACTTTCTCATACCTTCAAGTTAGCCGTTCGCTGGCGCACTCCCGTGTCTAGATAATCCGGTTCGCCATGGTGCGAACCTCAGCTGCTGCTGTGCCGGTTAAGCTAACAGACCACCGCACCGTACGCTTTACGGCGATTAGATGGGTAGAGCCTGGTGTATAAATTTATGAAAACGACAGCCGTTGGCGGGGTCTCCGATGTATATCATATAATTAATAGGGAGCGACGACGATCCAACACCGGTGGTGCGATTGTCCTGGTGCTTTTGTTGGTGTATTTTTTTCATGACTTCAAGTTTTGGTCGTGCCTCATAGCATTGCGGCGTACATAGTTGCACGAGTGCGTTATAGCGTTTCTGGCAAAGAACAAGCCACAGCCGGAGTATCTAGACATGGTCTAGCCGGCTACGGAGCATAGAGTGAAAGAGGAAAAAATGCACAGAAATATAGGCTTACACTTATCCATGAATGAACCCATTGCAATGGGCTATCAGAATGGCAACCCGGAGGATAGGTGGACGTACAAAAACGACCCACGAAATTTTATTTATACGCATTTAAGCAAGCGCCTACTGGAAACGGTTTTCGGAGGCGGCCGCCCCGACAGGTGCCATGAAAATTTTATTGTTATTGCCCTATTCGCTACAACCGGGCGGCCCCAGTTAATAACGCCGTTTTGGCTTGCCTTCGTAAATTGTGGATCTGCCTAACGCAGGAAATCTGAATGGATTATTAATGATGCGTGCTTTGGCAAAACGATTTGTATCATAATTCTTGTAGAAACATGCAGGATTTAGAAAGCCAAAAAAATGGAAGCGAACAACATCCTGAATCCATTATTCTGTGGAAAAGCTACAAAATTTGAAGGACGGTTTGTGCGCAATTATATCTCACAAATTCTTTTTACACTAATACTCAATCAGCGTTGGGATTGGATAACATTTATTTAAGCTACCGACAATAAGAAAAAAGTTTTCTTGGTGCAAAATTACCTGTGGGTAAAATTTCTGATCACAGATTACGAAAGCAATAAATCGCTCAAACATTTTCACTGCGGCAACATCACCCTCCAGCAACAACCAGCAAGTCACCTTTTTTCGGCATGATGTGGCCGTTCTAATAATTCACGCCCGCGTCTACGATCGGTAGGAAATAAGCTTCAGATTTCGCCAGACACCGCGGACGCAGCTGGCTAGAGGGGGTGGTGGGTTGTCTTCGCGCCCCCCGAACGCCACCAAGCCACCGTTAGCCCGCTAGTCATTTATTTTAATTCAATTAATTTTTCCTATCAGATAACCGATAGTCAGGCACTGGCAACGCGCTTTTCGCCGGGACCGTTTTCCGTTACGTTCGTCTGCCCATCATTTTCCTTACGCCCTTGCAATCAGTGGAGAAAAATCGTGCCAAGATTTTTCATGATATAACGCGCGGCCTCCAATGGTCCGGCTTTGGCATCGTTTGCACCGAATACACCGTTCCTCCTTTCTACGGGATGGTCGAAGCGCGACCAAGCAAAATGATTCGTTTTCCTTGCGGCATTCCATTTCATGCTCATTATTCGTTCATTTTCATTCCGATGGCAAATCGTTCTTTCATTTTCTCATAACGCGCTAGCCACTCAGCGAAAGGATGGTGGAATGTGAGCGCCGGTCTCATTTTCAGTTCTCCAATTTTCGTCGTTTGCTGTGTGAAACATGAGATCGTAATTTGTTTTTCTTTTTTTCGTCCTGCTACAGCAAAAAGCGGAAAATCGTGGTGAAAGCTGATGGAAGGGTGAAAACAGTACAGCTACTATAAATCACGTATAAATCAACGCGGTAAATGCTAATAAATCGAGAAAATATTGATCCAAACTGTCCCAAGGAATGTGGATATTTATTATTTAATACCTGTTACAGGAAGAAGCGCTCGGTCTTGCGCTTGGTACGAACGATATGTCACATTCTCAAGCATAGCTGGGATAGAGGAGAAACGTATAGAAAAATAACTCCCGAAAGGGTTTGTACCTTTGCTGAAGATACGTTGAAAGGTCGGAGCACAAGTACAGATTCCCAAAGAAAGCTGTATTGAATTACATTCTTCTGTGATCCTGTGCTTTGCGAAGGTATGGAAGCATAATCTAATTCCATCGTCATGCTTTTTACCTGCAGTATTTTGATCGTTGATAAATCATGTTACAAAACAAACCAATTCCCTTCATGGTTAAGTGTTTTCGTATGTTGGAGTACCTGCTACAACAAAAAAAAGCATGCAATAATTCGATGATGTTGCTGCAATAAATAAAATCGGTCGCCTTCAGCAAATGCGACCGTTTAATCAAGGTTTTTCCATTTGTCAGTTTTTGTATGTTCGATTTTAACATTTTTATTATGTTTAGGATAACCTGATAGTATTTTAATGCTAAAAACATGTTTGTTTGTTAGTTAAATAGTTGTAATTGATTTGATCAAGAAAAATATATATTATTTTAAACGTTTTATATTTTTATATAATCCATCAACATTTTTAAGTTGTTATAAACATCTTTAAATCATTTGTTAACTACTTTATAGATAAAAATTTTGTTTATCCATAAAATAGTTGTATATGATCTATATTCTTTAAATTTTCAATAACATATTCATGGTGTACATTTGCATCAATAACCTCAAACTTGAGGTCTACAAATTGAAAGGTCGTTACAGTTTTCTCGTGGAAATAACAGCTTAACAGGAAACATGAATTGATTACTGCAGGTATAAAGAAACTGCTGCAATACCACCAACCCAAGACATCAGCATATTTTTCCGAGAAGGTGTAGAATATAGCACCTTAGTTTATCTTTTCAATTTTACATTCCGGGCTTTCTCGGCCACTGCTTTGCATCATTCAAACGAAGAAGACGGTGGTGAATTGTAAAAAATAAACCTCCACCAAACACCGAGTCGTTTTTTTTTGCGCTGCGGTTAAGAGTTTTATTTTTCTATTCTTCGTACCTCGGATCAATATTTTTTATGTTGCTCGCTTTTTACAGAATACTTTAGATCATTTTTACAAAAACTGGTTTATTCTGTATTTTACCCAACGCTCAGTAAAGTAGCCTTTTAAACGCTATACTTTTCATTTCCCCCTTTTTTTTTTTGTTCGCTGCAGGCGATCCTCGTGTCAGAGACCGTTCTTAATAACTTTCCGGTTTGTAAGAAAAATTGTTTGAATTTTTTTTGTAAAGCTACACATTCACTTTTCATGCAATGGGAGGCCGTTCCATCGTCTAGCGGGCGTTCGAAATGGGGGAGATTATGTCCCGTAGCGATCTTAAAAGACGAAGGAAGCTTCATGAATTTGTTATGTCCTTAGCAAACCACCTTATTGTATCCGGTTTTATGGGTTAACAGAAAGTTTCTCGGCACAGGAACCCATTGTAAGAGTTTAAGGTGATGCCTTCAGTTAGCTTTTGCCATTGATTTTTTTTTGATAAGCAAGGAAATATGTCGAAGAGCACAATTTTGTTCGAATATATGCCAAAGAAGCAAAACAAAATAGCTTAGTTTGGTTTTTCGATTTATAATACCCAAGGTTTCAGAAGCGTTTCAAACGGTTGAAGCTAATCTTCAGATTTTCGTATAATAAATCTATGCAAAACCAAACAAGAATTTTCCACAGTGCAACCCAAAGCCCAATCGTACCACATGCTGTTTGAAATCATCCACAAAATCAAACCCTTTTACCGAGAAAGTGATCCTTTTTTTCTCGAGAAAAGCCTTTTTACCCACAAACACTTAGGACTCAAGAAGTACATGCCTCAGAAACGTCCGTATTCGATGTACGGACCGACATGAAGGCAAGATGTTATTTGTAGCTTTCTCAGTTCACCAACTTTCGAGAAGTAGAGGAAAAACACAACCTTCCCGATATTGAAGTATCCCAGCCAGCAATCAAATTACATCAGCTTATTTAGCCTCCTTGTCCGGTGTGGTATCGTCGTTCCCTTCCCATCAACTCCCGGATGCCGTCAGTCGTTCCCTTTCATTTCACTTCCACTGGCAAGCCAATCTCGAACCGAAGGTTTTATTGATCCGACATCAATAGATCTCCTAATTCTTCAATCGAGCTGCGTGATTGCTCTCCAGACGGCTTAGCAGCCAATCTTCGGTCGGATTGCTTATGTTCCGCAAAGATTTTTCGCACTGCGTTCTGTGGGGGCTTTTGGAGTTTTCCTCAACTTTTTCGGTCTACACGTGCACTTCATTGCACAATGTTTTAGGAGTCTGTTCCTATGTGTGTGGTGACTTTAGTGATAAACATCAATTACATCCGTTGAGATTAGATTGTTGAAGATGATTGGTTCAATGTAGAGCTATTGTTGAGGTTGAAATCATATGGCTTAATCGAACGAACTATCACTACAATAATGATTGATGGCACATGATGCTTCCAAAATCTTTTGTTATAATATTGTAGAGAAAAATTTAGGTTCGTACGTATAAATATGCTGTAAAATTAGAATTTTATAGGTGCTCTCGACAAATTATATAAATAAAGTCTGATGTCTAGGATATCTTCAGTATTTCCAGCAAATCTCCAATATGTTAATGGACACTACTATCCAATGACATCCAAAATCACAGCGTATGTTGGGTCTTGGGTTACCAATGCTGGGGAGCACATTCTTGTTTGAATGAAAAACCTTCCAAAAGTGGAACAAGAAATACGATACGTGGAAGATAACAATGGATCATCCTTCAAGGGACAGAGTCCCATCCGGACTATATAATCCACAAGAATAAAGAGATACCGCGCTAGTGCACGTTCAAAATGCTCTGGATAGGCTTATGTATATTTTTTCCATAATGTCAGTTCCACTAAATAGAAAGTCTATTAGTTAAGTCTTCTATTTAAGCTCGTATGAAGAATCCTTAAAAATGGCCCCCCTCTTATTTAGGCAATTGCAGACGAATCGTAAATTTAACAGAAAATCTAGATGCAATCCGATATTTTTTACCTAAGTTATTCTAATCGCTTCCTTCCAATGGTAAACATATCGGGGACCACAATATTTGAACAGTAAGATTTAAGTTTGTGATAAATTTACATTAATTCCATTCCGTTCATGTCTTTATCATGACATACTTTTAAAGTCTCACTATGATAGCACTTAAAGAGTGAAGTATGAGAGTTTCCTTCAGATTACAAGCACTTTTGTTTTATCATCATCAGTGTAACATCAATAGCATTGAGTTCATTGTGTGGAAAATCGCTTTTCCTACACCATCTACTCTATCGCAATAGTAATCTTTGTCGCTTTAATATCACCACCAAACATAACGTATATTCACAGCACACAATGGCGTCGGAAAGGATCTTTGCTCAGTCATGGTAACGCTCTGGAATGATTATTATTCTAATCACCAGTTACGACGAGCAATTCAACGTTCTATCTTGCACTCACATCAGACGACAGTAAAGTTAATCGAGCTGTGCTGTATTACATTGTAACAGCGACTGTGGACGTAGCCTTACTGCGTATCATCCATTGTGAGTGCTATGAGTTTTCTTAGTAAAGCTTCTCGTCCAATCATATTAGGTTTCAAGAAATTATGTTGGTAATAAAATCCTGAAACAGTTTCTTCAATGACTCAAAATGAAGTGAATTCTCACTCATAGCTTCTCATAGTTATGAAAGCTCAGCATCTACCCAGGCCTGCAAGGAGTTGATAGCTCACTCGTCGAACGTATGCAGAGCTCCATGTATCAATGATTGCTAAACCGCAACGTGATTCGATACCACCTGCAATGTACATCGAACTCCAATTTCTATCCAAACGATAGATTCGTCTATCGTTTATCAGAAGACTATATTTCAATTCAACCTCTGACATTATTCCATGCAATAAGGCCAACCCACACGTGTAGATACAAAAAGCCACCCGTGTTTGTCACAACAGTAGCTCTATACAACGAGTAGATGATACCAAAAAGGATCTGTTTGCAGCTGGGTGGGTAAAACAATAGGCGCTCATATTTCAATATTTGCATAATAATGCTGTGAAAATTTGTGCAGGACTTGTTCAACAAACGAGGTCACTGCTCGAATGCATGCATCATACATTTAAGCTATGAAACTGTGTAGACTGTTATGCTTAGGATGATCAAAGAATCATCCCTATTTTCATGACAAAGCGGTTTTTGGAGTTTTGAAACAGTTTTCCGAATTTTCATATACGCATGCAAAACCGTTTGAAATAAAGACATTTTCTGTTTGCTGAACCACGGACACCATGAACCATTGACATAATAAGAATCTGCCGGTACAGATGTATTTCTGCAGTAGCTTCAATCGTACAATTCACTTCATCTAGTTGAACGGTACTGTTGGTTGAACATGGAATAATGAAATTTCCTCCACTTCCTTCGGCTGGCTCATAATATAATCCCCTTCAGTATCTGTCCAATCCGTACGATGGGTGCAGTTTTCCGTATCGGTAAATAATTACGAACCGATTAGAGATCAGCATTATACATCGACCAACCCTGCAAGCATCCACAATGATCGCTCATTTCGATTGCTTATCGGATACAGTCTAACCGCAAATATGATGGCGGTTTTGTGCTCCGATAAATAGATGCATTCAACCGCACCGTTTCAAAAACGATACTGACCGAAAATGTTTGTCCAGCACC
>AXCM01007412.1:0-14814 GCA_000473375.1 Anopheles culicifacies
AAGCCGCAGAAACGCACAGGAAACTCGTCTAATATCGTCACGGTATCTCGAAGCTACTACATCATCCAGTCCAATCCTTTGAGTGCATCCTCCGAGATATTGCGACGCGCAACGACACGACAGCACTAAACCAATTTCACTTATCTCGGGCATCGGTGAAAAGTTGGTCATATTGCACCAGTAGACAACCGGCGCCTTTTTCACTACCGACTGAGGATATTCGCGCCAGACGGAAGCGGAAACGCGATTCCAGCCGTTGTGCTTTGGATGTTCGGTGCGCAATCTCTAGACATCGGGCAGACATAACATGCCGGGTGCAACAACCGAGAATTGGACAGTTTTGTCGTTGTCGATTCGGAAAAAGGATAATAGAGCTATGGTGATACAGTGAAGGCGACATCGCCGACAGAGGCCGTCGAAAGGGATAGGTTTGACATTTTTTTATTACAAAGATGTTGACTGGGATTTAACTCAACTGCACTTTATTACAGGGATGTCGATTTACTGATACTGCCGGCTATTGGAGCTGGAGAGATGAAGGTGACTAGTTTTTGGAAATTGTGTGTACTATCTTGCTTATCACGATACACAGCGGTAAGAGTTCTTGTGACGAGAAAGCGATCGAAATGAGATTCATTGCACGTGCGTTAGTAGAGTTTAACGATCACCGAACTGTCTGAATATATAAATTTAGTCCATTTATCTCTGGTTAAAATTCTGAGGATATCCAAGAGTTCACATGTGAGAAAATAATTTTAATTAATGACACCTCGAGTATTATGAGGCTGAATATTTTTGGGAAGTTTTGGCAATTTTACATAAAATAAAACAACACACAGTGTATTTTACGTGTATAACTCTCTCGTTTTACACTATCCCAATATTTATAACTCTTGTGAGCAAATTAAATATTTTGCTTGAGAAAACGTTACGAATGAAATGTACTTTCCGGGAACTTCTCTATCTTAAATAAATTACATTGCAATATTTTTTTAACGAAATTTTATAAAAAAATAAAACGCAGAGATTCTTTGGGGATGCTAACGTGAATCAAAACTAGTCCCTTTATTCCCTTGTTATTTTCACAGAATCTTTTTAGTTCTTACCGAATCTCGTTAGTTTCTACAGAATCTCTTGTTTTACAGAATCTCACGTAGTTTTACAGAGTCTCCTCCGGTTCTTCTCCTTTTACACGAAATGCTTCGTCCTTCGAAGGAATTCACCGCTTATGCCGATCGCAAACCCTTTTTCGCCAAGATTGTATAAATCTTGGCAAATCGGTCGATCAATCGACATTAGGAGCAAATGCAATGACAGTGGCGGTTGGCGTAAACACCGTTTGTTTACAACAATTAACCTTTCCGAAAAATATACTGCATTAGTTTTGCATTAATTTTCCATTTTTCTGTAACCATTTAAAGTTAAGTGTGTCCAATATTTGTCAACTTTTCATTTTGCTTATCAATTTTTTATAATATTTGGCGCTGTCGATTCTTCTATACAAATACATAATTTCGAATGGTTATTAATAATGCCTTATTAGTGGATTAAACGTATTAACAATGGAACGAATAAATATGATACAAAACAAAATTAAATAAAAAATATATAAACAAAAAACTTCTATCAAAACATAACTAAACAAATATTTTTAAAATAACATAAACAAAAAACTTCTATCAAAACATAACTAAACAAATATTTTTAAAAAATACATTAGAAAATATTATATTAAGCTACTTGCATTTCTTTAGCGGTTTTTATATAAGTAACAATAGCGAAGAATAATATGTTCCGTAGATGTTCATATGCGCACACTTTAACAATTTTTCAAACCTGTTTGTGTGCACAGATTGTGTAAAATTATAATCCCTTCTTCAAAATGTCTATGTTAATTTAATAGAACATCAATTTCATCAAGCTCTTCTAGTTCTTTTTTTATTTAAAAAAAACAAGGACAATCTAACACCACCCTCAACTTGCTGCGCCAAAATCGTAACAAACAAAAAGGAGTGCCTAAAGTACAGCATTAAGCTATAAGTCACCAAATAATTAACATTTTTGATAAACAAAATAAATTTCATTCAATCATCCAGGATTACTAATTCTTCCAAGCAATTTTCCTCATTTTTGTAATTTATTTTCTCCGTTTTTCATTCATTCCAGCTGTACGCGATCACTCTCCTCACAGCAAACAAACAAAAAAGCAAATAAACCGTCTACTTACTTCTATGTTTATGGGTGGGAAAAACTAATCAGACCAAGACAAAATTACAACAAAACAAAAACCCTAAACGCTTACATTTCACGCATAAACGATGCAGCGATGTTTCGGTTTATTTATTTCATTTCTGCGTCCAAACAAACGTGACGTAGTAATGCAATTCTGTGTGTATTTTCATTTCACTTCATCTCATTTCCCTGCGGGGTCCAGCCACAAAAAGTCACCCCCCCCCTTTAAGCCTGTGAGCCTTTAGGTCGCAGAACCAAATAGGTTGTAGTTTACAATGTAAAGAAGCAACATGAAGCTAACACATGCCGCCACAGCCACGTTACGCTCGGGTTGCGTCTTCTTTTTCCCATTACACAGGCGGCACACACAGGAAGCTACATAAATACAACATCGCGTACCATGGTCAGCGTATGGGAAACGGCGCATAGCAAAAAGCCTTTCTTCCAACGAGATGCCCACCACGAGAAGCAAAGCAGCACGAAGCGCGAGCGACAAAGACTCGATCGAAAAGACACGAAACGGAACGTTTTAAAACAAGGAGATAAAATGTAAAGCCAAAACAAAACTAGAGTCTCGCGAGAGCCCGAAAGCAACTGTAAAACGAGGAAGGAGCAAAATCCCGATTAGTTTCGCCGACACTGCTGCGGTGGTGTGGTGCAAAGAGGCAAATGAATGAATTTTAATGAAACGACCATAAAGCATAAGGAGCACTAAACGAAAGGGGAAGGAATACACAGCCAAGAAAAGGAAGCTCAGTGGAATCGTACCACGCGCAAGTTGGCAGCCACAAAAACCGTCCGCCGAGGCCAAAGCAATCTTTGTTCTGCTTTGCACAAAATAAAGCGTTATTGGATATATTGAAATCGTGGTTCGTGTCCCGTTTGTTGCCCATTGCCGACAGGATGTAAATAAATATCTTTTTCTCATTCCCTCGTCTTATTCCCTTCCATCATCCGGAGCCGCCGAGAAACGTCTCAAACAGAGAAGATTCCACAAATCCTTCGAATCGCTGAAACTGTACTGTCTGCTTCCCATCGGTTTTCCGGCTTAAGCTTGGTTGCATTTCTTCACCGCTGACGAGACTGCCGACTCGTCATTTCGGTAGCTCTCCATGGCATAATTTTTCTTCTTCTGTACTTCTACTCCCGGATGTCCCCCCATTCCGCCAAAGGAACGCGACAAAGTTCGAAAAACTCAATGCAGTTTTAAAATTTCCGCCTATTAGAGCTGCCGTCTCAGGCAAGGAGGAGGGGGACAGGACCTGTCTGCCCAACCAGTGGCATGCGGTAAAGTATCGCGATTCGCGATAGGCATTCCTTTCGCACAAAAACAGGGCCCTCAACAAACCGCACAAGCAAAACGTGGGGGAGCAGGGGGAATTTCCCACCGGCCGGGCAGCGGGAAGAGTATCGAGAACCGCCAACAGGAAATGAGTGTTTTAACCTCGTCAAGTGTCGCGCACCGTGTCGAATGGTGTGTGAGATTTTGCAGACGAAACCCCCAACTGGAGGGCTTCCGGGGATTGGCAATGGCGCACAGAAGGCATAAAAATAACGTCTCAACGATAAAATTGGATTACGCTCGAAAGGCACTAACTGTCGGCCGAGGTGTGCAAAGTGCTGTGGTTTTAACGATACTGGCAGGGAAAAAGATGTCATATTTTGCCTCATGATTCACGGTTTGAAAATGTGCGAGCAAAAAAAACATCAACGAAGTGTGTAGGGAGCCATTTGCAGATTACACGAACCGTTCTTTAAACGAAAACGATTAAAAACTCATCTAGATCAAAGACGATCAGCTTGCAGCATACGCGCCGTAATGTGATTCCCCGTAATAGATTACACATTTAATGACATACAGCTTACAGAGCGTGCATATAATGAAACATGACAGCAATAAAGCAGATTCGTATCAATGCTCTATCTTCAGTGGACGAGATCAGACTACCAAAAACATATACCCTGTATGTTGCTCTCTCCAAGAATGGAAACAAAGTGTTGAATGTAATCTAAATTTGTTGCATAAAGTGATCTCCTTAATATCCGTATTCTGCCCAATTCCAAGTCTGTTTGACCGATCTGTGGAACCCTATCAATGCACAAAGCTCTGATCGAAGACTAAGGATTTTAGAAGCCAACTCCAACAATCAGCGATTCTACGAGAAGGAGTCCAAAGATCGGGACACCACCTTTTGTGCCAGTTATGACCCAACATCAACGCCTGAGAACAGGGATCCCGTCCGAAGGCATCAAACATCAAAAGCATCACCACTCTCCAACAGTAGCGAATCAAGCTTTTCGGAGGCTCCTGACGGAATGATAGTTGAGGCCCCAAACATTATGACTCCTTGGTGCTATATCAAAAGGTGGGAGTGTCCCCGCTGAAGGCCAACTCCGCCCTTAGGTTAATCCGCCACCGCTTTTCAACTGTCGTTGATCCAGAGGTCTGAGTTGTACTTGTTGGTGTACAAGAAAATATCACATGGGCAGCTATGGCAGAGCATAGGTCCAACGTCCTAAGCCTACTCAATATTCGACCAAGTTGAGAGCCTGGAGTTCAAATTTAGATCAAGTACTTGTCCACTTTGGTTAAGTATATCTTATACTTGGAGCATACTACTGCATTCATAACCACAAAACAACATTCTGTCCCTTCTACATAAATTTAAGTAAACGAAATCATCTACGTTTGTTTATTAAATGTATCATTCTGATTCTTGGAAACAAAAATTCTTCTACAAAATTTCCAAACCTCGAATGTTCTTTGTGTGTCATCTCTTGGAGTACTCCATTATCATTATCTCATATATTATTTCAGATATTTTTAAATAAAAATATAACATTATATTGTAATCTAAAGTTAATACTTGAAGTTTTTGAATATAAATAATGATAAACGAATTTGATTTTGAATAATACAACGACAAGACTTTTCCTTGGGCTATTAAACAACAACAATAAAGATCCTTCCAAGCAAACTTACCAACTGCAGGATGCATATTGACAACAGGAAGTGTCGTCTCGTGCACGATCCCATGTCATAGTATTTGTTCCACACTAATCCTGTTTAAGAATGCACTTCCCGGCCACCTTCTCTCGGAAAGCCGCGTATCGATAGGCTAGGTGGTTCCGTTTTCTTTTTCCTCGAACAGCAGCACCAGATGATTGAAAATGGCAGCCACAAGATTTGATGGAATGAATCACCGGTCCGATCGAGACGGTACGATCTTCACTTCTGTGCCGGTGGTGTTGGTGGTACTACACGCATGAATCACACCCAGCCTCATCGGTTTTAGCACTGCTCTCTCTGCCCTTTTGGTATTACTTGGTACCGCTTTGCATTAAACAGGCGATCATTTACTAAAGCCGCACAACGTACTGGCCCGTACCAACACACACGCTTCTTCTTCTTCCACGGATGGCGCCAACCGTGCCAACTTTACGCCAGGAATCGATCGGGCTGGTTGGTTGGTGCATTCGTTGCTAAAATTACCATCGCTTTAACTACACTCTCACACTCACACAAACGGGTGCTCATTCACTAGCGCGGACACACTTTTTTCTGTACGCATCACACCACGGTGCATTCTACGGTAAAAGGTTGCAAAAAATGCAACAGCAAAAAAAAACGGGAAGAAACGAGATGAAAATACAGTAGACAAAAAGAGATGGAAATCACACGTTGCTACACCTCACGCACTTTACACGCACACACTTGGTAGAGGGATTTTTTTTCTTCTTCCTGGAAAAAATCACCTGCTTCATAACACCACTGCACCAGTGCACAAATTGCCTAGCAACGCCAGGAATGCTGAACGCTCGAAATGGTAAGGAAAAGGACCCTAGTTTACCATCAACAGAGAACCCTCGTACGAAACAAAGCCCGAAATACACGCGTAGCCAAAATAAACCAAAACTTCACCCACACAAACGTACACGTGCTGCACTGTACACGATCGCAGTTTAAAGAGATCGATGGGGGAAAGAAAGGCACACACGCCTAGCGCCGGGTGCAAGAACGAGCAAGCGAGCGAGTGGTAGAGTGACACGTTTAACCACGGGCAAAAGGTGAACCCACAGTAGGCTTTTTTTGCTAGCGTCGCGGAAACGAGACAAAGCACACGCTTGGAGCCTCAACGTCCGGCTTAAGCTTCAGGTGTGTGTGTTTGTGTCTACCGTGTCGCTCGATCTGTTTGGTAAATGTCCATTTTACGCACAACGGGCTTTTGGTGTTCGAACTGAAGAAACAAAAAGAAAAACAATAGTAAACAGCGGATACGTTCACGTTCAAATTCACGATATCGATCGTCGATGGTGCGATCTTCTCACTCCGTCTCACTTATGCAAGATATCTGCTGAATATGATCACATTTGTTCCCACCACTGTTTATCGTCAGCTACATAAACGTATTAAATACATTTTAAACCTTTGCTCACTTCTTAATAATAAAAACACACACATCAAGCAGCAGAACACAATAGAATTGGAAAATGCGTCAAAAATACCGTCGTTCGTACCGGTTGTTGAATGAACGCACTCGCTGCACGTCCGTTCGCGTTGACTGTTGGAGATGGACTTACAGCTTTTTCTCAAATGCGTGCTCGATCGAAGCAAGCGAAGAGAGCGAACTAACTTTTGCGGGAGATGAAATGCAGCAGCAATCGCTCTCCCATCGCGTACGGTTCGCTCAAATGCGTTCGTTGTGTGCGTGTCGGTATGTACGAAAACAGAAAAATTGCTCAATTTTCTGTCTTTCTCTTTCACGCATCTCTGTGTCGCGAGAATAGCGCATCAAACCACTTGTTGAAGGTAACCGTTTTTGTTGAACAGTTCAAATTTTGGTTTAAGAAGTTTAATTAATTTAAACTAATTTAGCCGTGTTCTTAATTATTATTATTGTAAAAAGAACTTTCTTATATGAGTGAAGTTCTGTGCAAAAAAAACGACTTTTTTCTTAAAGGTTTTGAATTATTTAATTAAATTAAAGATAGATTTCTTCATTTAAATATTCACACAAAATCTACTTTCAACGTAAAACAAGCGAGAGAAAGCAATAGACCGTTAACAGCATAAAACGAATATGAAACCACGTGCGTCGTTACGATGAAATTCAAATTTCAAACGCCTGCCCCAGAGTAGCTCAGTGCGTGATTTGAGGTACAGATTTACAGGGTTTGTCGGTGCCGTTGAACTTTTTCCTTACCAACACTAGCTGTACATTGATTATCGATTATCTCAAAACAAATATTCTCAACAATAAAGCAATGTGATTTATTTGCATGAAATTTAGCAATCGTTTGTAATAAACTTGAAAATGATGAATCACAGACTAATTGTAAACTACCAACCCTGCAAATGGCTGATAATTCATGTTTGAATCGTAAATTATAGTAGATTACTAGTTTATCAGCACGATCGGTAGAACGCAGAGGGCTGATCCTCGGCACGATTCAGTTTTGGTATTCTGGTGAATTGATTTAGGTGTGTAAAACTTGCAAAATTGTGCCCTTCGATTGTGCTCGTTCATAATTCACCTAATTCTTTTACAATTTTAATTTCAGCTCTAAATTGCTTATCAGATTTGCTAGCAACGAGAAAAAAACGTGCCAACCTCCATCATGAAGCTTCACCATACTGTCGGTGCTACGATCATTTGTCTGCTAGCGATCATCACCATTAGCACAGTTAATGGTGCGCAGAATCCTCGAATCATCGTAATCGGTGCCGGTGCTGCTGGTATAGCGACAGCAAGTCGTCTCTATCAGCGTGGCCTTAAGAACGTCACCATACTGGAAGCGTCCCATCGCATAGGTGGACGTGTCGCGTCAACCGCGTTCGCTGGTGGAGTTGTAGAACTAGGCGCACAGTGGTGTCATGGCGAGAAGAACAATGTGGTGTACGAGATGGCCTCGGTATATCCCGAGCTGCTCAAGTCTTCCATCGTTACCGATGGTGCCGCACTGGTACGCTCTAATGGGGAGCGTATCGATAGCAAAATTGTTGAAAAAATGGCTATTTTGGGTGAGGAAATCATTGAGTCGAGCGAGCGGAAGGCTTATGTGGGAAGTTTGGGCGATTTCTTTGCCGAACAGTACTGGGCACGCTTGCAGTCGGATGCCAACTATAGTGATGTAAACCGTGAGCTGGCGGAACAGTTTTTGGGGTTCTTTCACAACTACGAGCGAGGATATTCGGCCTATGATTCGTGGTTCGAGGTAGCTGCAAACGAAACCGACGGTTACCAAGAATCGGAAGGAAATCAAACACTCGCTTGGAATAGTGAGAAAGGATTTTCCATCATCCTCGATATTGTGTCGGTAAGTATCTGTTTCCAGATTAAAGTTTAGGAGAAAATAAACACACTTCCACCATATACGTATAGGGCAATTATCCAGCAACAATGGATCCAACTCTAACCCCAGTGCCCTTGAGCCAACTCGTTACGTTCGATAAATTTGTGTCCAACATTCAATGGGATGGAACATCAAACCATCAAGTTCGCGTTACCACCGACGATGGTTCCCAGTACGAAGCTGACCATGTGGTTGTTACCGTTTCACTGGGTGTACTAAAGGAGAACCATCGTACGATGTTCACACCGGCGTTACCCGCCATTAATCAACAAGCCATCGCCGGTATATACTTTGGAGCCGTCAACAAAGTGTACCTTCTGTTTGATACACCCATTCCGGAAGAAGTTCCCAACACGATTTCCCTTCTGTGGTACGAGTCCGATCTGGAAGTTTTGAAACGTTCCAAGCACGCGTGGGCTGAAGCAGTATCAACCTTCTTTCGCGTTGATCATCATCCGAACGTACTAGCTGCCTGGTTGAATGGGATTGAGGGTCGGGAAGCAGAAATGCTAGTGGACGATGTCATCCGGGATGGTTTACTGCATCTGTTGAGCCTTTTTGCTGGGAATATAAACTTCGGAAAGGTGGAAGATGTACTAAGGTGCGTAATATTGGAGAACAAGCTGTCTTGATTTACAATTAATAATACTTACCTTTATATATCCACTCCCACAGATCCAAATGGTCATCGAATCGTCTATTCCGTGGATCTTACTCGAGTCGATCTATAATGACGGAACAGTTGGGTACCGGGGCGCAAGATCTTTCCACACCTTTGACAGATACGAATAAGGAACCCGTAGTAATGTTCGCCGGGGAAGCCACCAGCCACGATCACTACTCCACCGTTCATGGAGCTATTGAGAGCGGATTTCGTGAAGCTGACCGTTTGCTCAAGCTGTACCAGTGAGAAGTGACATAAGATATTAAAAACTCTGGTCATTTGTCAGCGTTCCATCCAAATGTACTACTAATGCATTATAAATTGCTTGTACATAATGCATCAGAAACAGAATAAATATCCAGATTAGAGGACCCACGTGTTACCTCCATTACTCACATCGCGGGAACCCATTATATAGCATCCAAACTGTACGCGAACTGGATCATTTGTACAGTGTTGACGTAATTAAGCTACAATGGATCGCATTTCGCTTGCTTTCAATCCAGTGTGTCCAAAACGGATCTTTTGTACGAACACATGGTAGGTGATAGCAACAGCTTCGCATAAGAAGTGGGTGTGTTTCTTCTGGTTGTTTGTTCGTGGAGCCTTCCTTTTACTGAGCATACCTGTTTCCAAGCACAACAAAACAGCTCATTGTGTGTTTTGGAACAAAGTTTGAGAACTCATTGCTGGAAATCGTTTAAATATGGCCCCCCAACTGCACTAGAACACCATTCGCGTGTTTGCTAAAACACGCAACGTGTCTCTCAAACATTGTGTCCGGTGTGTGTGGGTGTCTAGTGCTTCAATCAATATAGTTGGACAGTATGAAGTGGTCCACATCGCTGATAGGACTGTTCGTTTGTCTTACCACGCTGGTAGACATCGTTCCGGTGAATGGAGCAGAGAATCCTCGCATAATTATTGTTGGTGCCGGTGCGGCCGGTATTGCCGCCGCTAGCCGGCTGTACCAAAAGGGCTTCAGGAATATAACGATTCTGGAAGCATCGCAACGGCTCGGTGGCCGCATCCGGACGACTCCGTTCGGTGGTGGAATTGTGGAGTTGGGTGCGCAATGGTGCCACGGTGAACAAGGCAACGTAGTGTACCAGCTAGCCTCAGTCTACAGCGGGCTGTTGAAGTCTTCCATCATTGCGGATGAGGATGCGGTGCTTATCCGTTCCACTGGTGTCAGAGTGTCAGAAGCGGTCGCAGAACGATTGCAAACCATGGCGGAAGGTATCATTGAGTCGGAGGGCAGGGACACGTTTGACGGCAGTTTGGGTGAATACTTTACGCAACAGTACTGGAAACAGTTGGCAACACCGGCGTTCAAGGATATAAGTCGCGATTTAGCAGAACAGTTCCTGGTGTACTATCACAACTACGAGCGAGGCTATACTGCGTACGATACCTGGTACGAGGTGGCAGCCAGCGAAACGGACAGTTACGTAGAGCCCGCCGGCAATCAGGACATTGCATGGAACGGAAGGAAGGGATTCTCAACCATTCTGGACATTGTTTCAGTAAGTTCCACGTCTCTGGGGCTCCTCTCATTATAAGTGAGACATCAGTCCACATCTTTCCACAGGGTAATCATCCTGGAACAACGAACCAATCGCTTACACCGGTACCCCTCAGCAAACTGATCACCTACGGCAAATTCGTGTCCAGCATCCAATGGAAAGGATCGTCAGATGGTGATGTAATTGTCAAGGCACAGGATGGCACCAGCTACGAAGCCGACAACGTCATCGTTACCGTGTCCTTGGGTGTGCTGAAGGAGAATAACGCTACGATGTTTACACCGGCATTACCCGCCGTCAACCAGAGAGCCATCAACGGGTTGTACTTTGGCACGGTGAACAAGATATTCGTACTGTTCGATGCGCCCATACCGGAGGATTTCCCCAACACCGTCCATCTGCTCTGGTACAAGTCGGATCTGGCTGCACTGCGCCAGTCACCGTACGCCTGGGCTGAAGCTGTTTCGACCTTCTTCCGTATCGACAACCAACCGAATATACTGATGGCCTGGATGAACGGTGCCGAAGGACGGCGGGCAGAGTATCTGCGCGATGCACCCATCCGGGAAGGTATCCTGCATTTGCTGAAAATATTTGCCAAAAATATGACATTCGGCAACATTCAGGGTCTTTTAAGGTATGTTTTCACGAGTTCGTACTAACTATGGAACCGGTTGGAGTTTGTGCTTTGCATTAACAACAGAAGGTATGCAATCGTAATATGAAATTCCCTTTTTGTTTTGCGATCCGGCTTCATGTTGCATACATTTAGGCGCACATACCAACAAGGAGTTTTGCTGAAAGGACTACTTACCGATACTAATTGTACGCCATTTCGCTCTCCTGTTACAGATCTAAATGGTCATCAGATCGTCTATTCCGCGGCTCATACTCGAGCCGTTCGATAACTACGGAGAATCTGAACACGGGTGCACGGGCCCTAGGAACGCCGGTGAGAAATGCGGCCAATGAGCCCGTTCTGCTGTTTGCCGGTGAAGCTACCAACCCGATACACTACTCCACTGTCCATGGTGCCATCGATAGTGGGTTCCGTGAGGCCAACCGATTGATCAACTACTACAGCTGAGAAGGATCACACAGATCGAAACAGATCACGCAAAATTAACAATACACCAAATCAAGCAAACACCTCTTGTAATTGTTCATTTCATTCGAGACGATTTCATTTGAATTTCGCGGAAACTGTTTTGACACTGCGCGTTCGACGTTTGCCTTCAACAGGTGTTTCTTGACAGCGGGCAGGCAGTAGCAAAACATAGTGCGTGCTGAGTCCATTCCCCCGTTTACCTGTTGCCAAGGTAACCATCGTATCGGAGTATTCTATTGTGGCTAAACATAACTCCCACGTGTGCCACAGGAATCATTACTATCACGATGCCTGACGCGTTTATCAAACCCCGAATGGGTGTGTAGATTTGGCCAATCTTATCGTAAGCATGATACCACTTCCTTCGTCCATCTAATTCATTTGTACACAACTCACCCCGGTGTTCACACGTTGCCAAGCAGTCGCTGTGATGAGTAAATTTGTACCAAGTGTGCTAATTGTGGGAGCCGGTGGTGCCGGTATTGCGGCTGCCACTAGGCTGCTTGAAAGAGGATTCCGGAATCTAACGATCCTGGAGGCGGAAAATCGTATCGGTGGACGTATTCATTCGGTGCGGCGAGGCACTAACGTACTGGACTATGGCGCACAATGGTATTACAGGACTCGGGGCGATTTCAGATGATCTGTTCTGACCCTTCTTTCTCCCTCTCTCGTCCAAGGGTGCACGGTAAGGAAAATAATTTTATCTACGACATGGCCTCCCAGTATGGGTTGATCGAGATAGAGCAGCATAAGGAGAATGAGCTGTACTACAAATCTAGCGGGGAACCGGTACGAAAGGAGGAGTCCGATCGGGTGATCAATACTCTGTACACTTTGCTGGAGGATGTACAGTCCCTGCAAACATTCTCCGGTTCGTTGGGAGCATATTACGATAAGGTGTAAGTAATAGTTCCGGGTGGAATTTGTCTCTGTTCATGCTCTGGTGTAAACTTGAGGTTATCACATCCTTCTTTGCGCAGATTCTTTGATGCCGTACGTGATGGGAAGTTTGCCGGTGTCGATAAGCGCACATGCTATCAGCTGTACCAGTTCTTTATCAAGTACCACAACACGTACAATGCTACCGATACGCTGCACGAGGTGTCCGGAGCTGGTCTGCTGGAGTTCGAAGACAATCAGGACGAGTTTCTGATTAATTGGAAAAATCGAGGATTCCACACACTGCTTGATTTGCTCATGGTAAGATGATCCTCCAATTCCACAGTACATTCTGATGTTCCTTCATCTTCCTTCACAGCGAAAACTTCCTGAGCAAACCGGACCACCTATACCGGTAGAGGAGTACATTAAATTCAATCATGTCGTTAAGTCGATTAAATGGAATGGCACAAGTAATCGTCCAGAAAACCTGCACAACCGAGTTGCTGTAACGTGTGTAAATGGAGTTACTTTCACTGCAACACATCTCATACTCACCGTATCACTCGGTGTACTGCAGGACATGCACACCGCCTGGTTCGATCCACCGCTGCCCGATCCAAAGCGTAACGCCATCGAAGGTCTCTACATCGGTACGATCAACAAGATGTTTCTGGAGTTTGAGGAACCCTTCTGGCCGCAGGACAACACCTGGCATGGGTTCGGGTTGCTGTGGGAACCGAACGATCTCGAACAGCTGCGCAACGATGCTCGCCAATGGTTGAAGAGTGTCTGTGCCTTCTTCGTGCCGGATCGCACCGAACGTTTGCTGGTGGCGTGGATCTATGGCCATGATGCGCGCGTAATGGAAGCACTACCCGAACAGGCAGTTATTGACGGGTTGATGTATTTGTTGCGTAAATTTCTGCCACACTTCCCGGTACCGGACAGTCCTCGCTGGTTCTCACGGAGTCGCTGGTACAGCAATCCACACTTTCGTGGTTCCTACAGTAGTCGTTCGATGAGATCGGATGCGATGCGGGCAACTGCGGCCGAGTTGGCGGAACCATTGACAGCGGTACGGGACCGCAGCATACCGATCGTACAGTTCGCCGGAGAAGCATCGCATCCACAGTTCTACTCCACCGTGCAGGGTGCGGTTGCTAGTGGTTGGCGAGAAGCTGATCGTTTGATCGATCTGTACCGAGAGCCGCTCGCACTTGGTAATTCGGACGGCAAAATACTTCCACCGCTTGTTGGAAAGCTGTAGAGCTCGAGTCGCGTAGGACTATGGAATGTTTTAATCTTTTTGTTTAAAGTTTTATTGAAGACATTTTTTTATTCAAGTGATCGATTCTTTGTTGGGGCTTTCCCAACCATTACAACACCCTACGATACAACCATCGTAGCTAAGTGTGCCCGACCTACGTTTATCCTTTTGATGCACATGCCCCTCTCTCAACCTTGATTTACGTCCGTGTGTGTGTGGGGGTGGTTTTTGAAGTGTGTCCCTTACCATTCTATTGATTCTCCATTCGAATAAAGACAAAAACAATGACTCTGTCTGTACGACTGATAGCAGGCGGACGATAGGGAAGTTGTGGGGTTGGTTTCTCATCCGATCGTCATTACATCGAACATTCTCTATAACAATGTACGGGAGGATAATGGTACAGGAAGGGCAGTGGGGAGGAGAGGAGGGTGTTTCACGGAATTTTTCTTTACGCAAACAGGTTGTTGGTTTGTTTTTTTTTACACAGCTATTTATAAAACGTATCTTTCTTAGTACGTACCGGGAGTCTATCTTTTCTCTTACTTAATTCGGTCAAAACGAGCGGCAACGTACGCACACAGGAGGGTGATAGTACCGCTATCGAATCGCTCTATTCATCATTTACGGTATCTACCGTGTATAACACCTTCTTAAAGCCTAATTGTGTTTGTGTGTGTGTGTGTGGGTTTTTACCAAAATTGTACCATGTTTCGTTCGGTTCTTGGTTTGCATTTTTTGGTTGCTACCTTTCTAAGCCTGGGCGAGACCATCTGTT
>KI424556.1:0-10108 GCA_000473375.1 Anopheles culicifacies
AGAATCGTCCCTTCCATCCATTTGCGTGGCGTACGCACGCACGGGAAAGGAAGTGAAAAATGAACGACACGAAAGGGAACAACCAAACGGAAGGTGGCGAGAAAGAGAGAGAGACATCGAACTCGGGAGGACAACATTCGGGGATTCCTTCCGCAGCAGCAGCAGCAGCAGCTGTCTTTTAAAATTTGATGCTAGCTGCTGCTTGAGATTTTTCGTTGGTTCCTCCATACGCCCTCGTTACGAGCGAGGAAACATCTTGCCTGTCTGGCAATAGAACAGCTGTAGAACGGCGTAAAAATTGAGGCCAGTGTATTTCCATCCCGACTTTGCCGGACAGTTTGCTGTCCTGCACCAGCGAGCGAAGGACACAACGACTACAATTCCTAATTTAATCTCAGTTTTGCCGGATCACAAGACAAACGCCGGATACGGATAACTCGATCACTATTTCGAGGCTCTTTAAAACAATGCTGTAATTTGATTTACATGCGAACGGGAACAATATGACTGGCTCGATTATACATACCTTCGCACAGCATTTTTTCGTTTGCTTCAGAAGATGCGCCATGGTCATCGTCTTTGTAATCCTCCGGACGTATTTCAGATCTCACTGCGCGGCAGAGTTCAGCAATTCCCGTACTTCTACGACGGCCTTTGATCGATCGAATTTGATTCAATTTCGAACGATCGTGCACATTTACTCTCACTTCACTTCAACACCTTCTGGACTTTCGTTTTCTACTATTTGTGGTTCACGGCAAACAGGGCTGCTTGCTTGTGATGAAACTGACAATTAAATGGCAAGACACAACACACTATGCCTAACAGCGCATATGGCACAACACCACCATCAATGGGGGATGGGGGGAAACGGACGGACACTATGGTTGGAATTTTCACGCTTCACAACTGAACCTGCTCTGCTGCTAAAATCCAATCAACACTTAATGAGGCAAATTCAATTTCACTTCCATTTTCCGCTACACGATATCAGCGCCAATACAAACACGCACAACACGCTTCACACCATTCGCTCGCTCAATTGTTAATGTTGGCCGGACACTTTTTGTCGTTATTATCAGACAAATCGAACGTTTCACTAATGATCGATTAAAAAACAATTTCCCGTGTTCAATCAATGCACTGTTGTCGCTTGGGCACCATGCTCGCATGACGCTCGCTGGTGGAAGAATGCAATCCTTCACACGCGCAATCCTTCACCGGACGATTCGAACAATACACACCTTACATGCTCGATGATGGTTTCAAGTTTATTCCATGTTTTACGCTGGGCATGTACGCAAAGCGATCCAGCCAAGTGTCGAGCCTCTGCGTCGGCATCACGAAACAGACGAACTTGTTCCGACTACTGCCGAACGTTCCTTGCTGTCTCGTTTTCCCTTGGGTCGACCGATGTGTTGGTCTCTTTTCATTTTCTCTCGAATAAGAGTTCATCTTGTTCATCTTAAAACCTTTGCAACGATAGTTCATTTTAAGGGGAAAATCTGGCGTTGCAGTACGGTAAACGTACGGTGTTTTGGTTTCAGTTACTGCAGCACAATGAAAGTAGTTAGAACTTTCATTCATTTTATTTTTGCCACAGTTGAGCATCAATGAAGCAGAGTTTTGTTACCATCGAACACAGTTATAGCACAGCTCCACAAAACAAAAAGTGAAGCATAATAGCAACAAAAAATTATTATTTGATGTTATTATCAACACTTCTTTAAAAACAATCTTGGAATGTCTTGAAGAACAAGAATTAGATGCACTTGATTTGATTCAATACTGGTTTTCTAGTGTTTCCTACCCAGAATGAACTCTTTAATGAAAATATATTCCCCTTCCCCGACACGAGCTGAGTAGAATGAACACCAACAAGAATCCGAATATTCGCTTCGGTACCGGAAAATGAATGAATCAAACAAAAAAAAAAAAGCCAAGCGGGGAAATGTAATGGGCTTGTTTACTGCCCCTGCGTAACCATGGTTGCGATGTGTTCCCACGCTTCGCCCTAACAGTGACGTAAGCGTTCGCATCAAAACAAACGCACTCTGTTTCTGTCTGTCTGTGTATCCCTCTCCCTCACTCTCTTTCCTTTTCTTGCTGCTTTGATTTGATGAACTCGTATCTCGGTTGCCTTATCAAGCGAATGCGTATAAGCGGCGCATACGAAAGTGCACTTAGTGACTGACTTCCGTTCCAGTGGGGTCTCCGTTTTCCCTTGTCTGCTAACCATCTCCGCACCGTCTCCGGCCATTTCGAACGCACTTTCGTACGTACGGAATGGGTGGCTGCCACCGGTACCACTTATTCATCGTACGAGGTTCTTTTAATTTTTCTCACTTCCGATGGCCAGTGTGAAACACGTTCAACTCAACTCCCTTTTCATCGTGCTCTCCCTCGTTCCCTCATTCCCAGGACAACGAGGAGCCACTAACTTGAAGGTACCACCAGCGAAGGAGGGGAAGAGGCCCCAATTGCTGCATCGAGGCAGTCAATCTTGCCTTACTGCCTCATCACCCCGCTCTGCCCTGCTGGTTGGTTGTACTTCAACGTCATTCGTGATACGGTGATCCCCCCCCCTCGCCACCTCCCCTGCCACCCTTCAGTAGGCTTCGTTCTTATTATTATTATCATTACGAATGCAAAGCTGACAAGCTGGCCAGAATGGTGGAAAATAAAGGAAGCGCAAAGTGAAGCAATATCGAATCGATCGAAGGTGTCTCTCCCATGGGTCGGTTGAAAACGTAGCGACCGTGAGGCGCAGGTGAGTCGCCGTAAGGCTGCGGAAAGGAAGTTTTGTGTTTCACCGCACGCTTTCCCACGATGCTTATCGAACAGTGTATATATGGTGCACACCTTGTGTGTATCGCCGTTTTCTTCGTCCGTCTGAGTCCGTTTGCTTCCCTTTTTTGTTTCGTTTCATTCTTCAATTGCTACTGCATGCATCTATCTTCTGTGAAGTTACGTTCTTCAGTCGCGCCACATATCATGTGCGTATTTTCTTGTTCTCGTCTTGCTGTTTTTCGCTGTGCCGTGTAGTACTTCTCACACCGTACGACGGTGTTTCGTGGTGGTGTTCAATTTATGGAAAGGGAAAATGACACCGAAGCTCGTTCATTATGAGCCTCATTCAAATGGCAATATTAACAAAACTTATCACTTCACTTGGGCACTTTTAAACATTTTCACACACACAACATTGTTTCAATTTCAATAAATTATAAGTGTGTGTTGAAGGAATATTAGAAAAAAAATATTGAAACTTCCTTCGAACCGGATTTGAACCAGTGACCTATGGATTACTGCTGCTGTACACACAGAGCGAGGTGCGCTATGTGGTTGGGGCACACAAAGTTGTTGAGAAGTAGGAGAGAGAGAGAGTGAGAGAAATTGTGCATTGATTGCAATTGCAACGCAAGTTTTCTTCCACAGACTCACCCCACTCTAAGTCACAACAATTGATCAAAGCCCAACCACAAACGCGACTCAACACGAGCTGAATTCACTTCTACAGTCCACCGCTCTACCAACTGAGCTATCGAAGGCTACGAATGCATGTCTGTTGCTGCCCAAACATAAAGACCAACAATGGCCACGAAGTAATACTTTAGTGGTACAAACTAATAGAAGGGATTTTTGGTGAAGTGACTTAATTTACAATTAGACTTCCTCCGCTTGCTATAATACAAACCAAACCGATTCTCATCAGTTCGATTGGTCAATCAATGGGTGTACGCCGCAGTGGCCTAAATATCCACTATACTGGTTTTTCCCAACGGCGCCAGAGATTGCTGCCAATTCTACACTCCAAAAGCCATCAACCTCCGATTTTTTGTTAAAGTACCATTTCCGAAAAGGAAACAAAAGCACCACTAAAAGCCGACCAGCCACCACCAATTGGCTCCAAGAAGTTGATTGTCCAATGGAAAAGCAAAAACCCAAAGAGGGAAGTGCACACAAGTGCAAAACGGATTCCCGATTCAACAGCACCCCCCCTGGCCTCCCCCTAAAACCTCCCAAGAAAAAAAAGAAGGATAATTTCGTAGCAGCTTCTCGTGCTAATTGTCTGTCTTCTCTTTCGATTTCGCAAACGTACAAGGACGAACAGGAAACACGGAGAGTTGTTCGGTACACGGAGGAGGGCTGTGTAAATGAGTGGGTTCGCTTTCTCTTCCGGGTTTCGCATTTCTTTTTGGGCGTACGGGTTTGTTGTTAAATCGCTTCCAAATAGTGGAAAGATTACTGTGGTTGAAAAATAAAATCCCCATACCCCATTATCGGCCAAATAGTTGAGAAAGGAATGATCCCACAGTGAACGAATTATGAACGTTCTTTTTTTTTGGGGCGAAATGTTTCCTTTCCCACAAAACTGGCATCCTCCTTGTGTGTGTTTGTGTGATTTGTCATCGTCACATTGCATCTGATAACAGAGCCAGTTAATATAAAATTATTTATACTTGTGTGATCTCTTTGATGAAGATCATACGCTGTGGGCTTGCTTTCAATTCTAAAATATTGTAGAAGAGCATAAGATTTACGCACAGCAGCAAACTGTGCAAACGAACGAAATGTAATCAACAATAAACAAACCATAATTGCATTACCGAAACCTGCAGTCGGCCCATCTTTAGATCCCTTCAGCACGGAAAAGGGAAATAAAATGGACGAAGAATTGCGTCGCTCCCTGAGGTGATTTATGTATGACCTTCTTCTTCTGCTTCGAGAAGTGGGCCTCAGTGCAAGAACAAAAAAACGAAACAAAATACATCCCTAACCTAGAACACAACGGTGCGGCGACTTCGGATAGGCCAAACGGAATCGGAGCGAAACAACAAAGTGCATAATCCGGTGACTCGATTGGCGGAAGCAAACAAAAAACACACGCTCCCTTGCCCTGTACTCCAAGGACAGGACATGCATAGACACACCGAGCAAAAAGGGACGCTTGAAAGGACGAAACAAGAGTCGCGCCACGTGCCCAAACCGATTCCAAAGTGGACGAATATGAGCGCGACTCTAATTGCGTCGGATTTGCAGTGTACAGGCACAAATCTTTAGGATCTTTTACGGCTGGGCTATGGCTGGGTGGGGAAGAGGGTCGCCCAGCAAAGATGACTGATGAGTGACGGCGGCGAACGACCGAACGGTGGTCGTTTTTGTCGTTTAGATGGCGACGCAAAAAGGGGAAGAGCAGGCAGCGAGTATCTCGTGCTCCTCGTCCTCGTCCTTGGGCGAAAGTACAACACCAAGTTGTTGTGGAATACAATTTCCAATTATCTCCGCAGGGGCCGTTCCAGAAGGGACCCGATGGATTAAGGACACACATCAAGGAAAAGATGGTGGTTGTCAAAGGATGGCTGTTTGCGGAGGATTTTACGGAGTGGGAGGAGACTCGGATTGGAAGGATATTTCGACAAGCGAGCGCGAACATACACTTTAGGGTTAGCAGCCTTGTCATAGGCCATGTTTTGAGGATTATTTGAAACGAACACACTTTCCGGAGGGGAAGAGATGAACTACAGAACTTCAAACCGTAATAATAGTTACTGTTTTCAGGAAGAATAAAACAAATTCTTCATTTCTGAAGTTGTACAGTGAAGTGAACAACTTAAACTTAATACATACCAGAAGGTTATTTGCTTTTAAATTGATTTTCGTCGCGTTCCATACCGTTCCTATTCTACACTATCTGTCTACTATCTGTTCTGTCGGTCTGTCTGTTTTGTGGCCCAGGCTCACGTTAACACATGACAGTCCAGAAGAACAATGTTCACTAATCAATCCCAGTTCTTGTTTGCTCGAACGGTTCGTGCCTGTCCTTCAATCGTCACCATTTGATTGTGGCTACACCGGAAGGTTCTTTTATCTTTGCTGGGAGGGAAATCCGCATCTCACTGTCCGATCGATGATAGGAATGTTCCATTGACACACCCACTTGCATTTCAATTCAATCGAGAGAATGAGTTTGTTCGATTAAATTAAATTACCTTTAACCTTGCATCTCTATAGGACTGTGTGTTGCTTCAAGGTTGGCAATGCAGAAGAGAATCCTTTCCATTCATCATCTAATGCAATTAGCCACAATGTGCACAATGAATATAGGTTGGGTTAAAAAAAAAAGGAAAAAAAGATGTCTTATCCTCCTTCGAACCGGATTTGAACCAGTGACCTATGGATTTCTCTAAACGATCGGAAAGCTCTGCATATGATCAACTGCACCTAGCAAGCACAGTTTGTTCACTTTCCAAATTTTCTACAGTCCACCGCTCTACCAACTGAGCTATCGAAGGTGTTGTGAGGCGTGCAAGATGAAAATGTTTTAAAATTGTACGAAATGAAGTGTGCAACCTGCCGCTGATAAGACAAAACCCAATAATCTCTCGCGCAAGCACTCAATGCAAAAATGTATCCATTTTATAATGCAACGTAAATAATTTAAATTTGATCAAAATATTCTTATAAAATAGTACAAATTGATGGATCTACAGAAACATTTATCAGGAGACAATTGAGAGATCATTTAAAAAAAAAAAAAGTTTGATCCTTCGAACCGGATTTGAACCAGTGACCTATGGATTTCTATACGGGTTGGAGAGGTCTCTGTAAGTTGGTCGCATTTTGGACAACAACTCACATATATGATCCCCCCTCCTTAACTTTCTACAGTCCACCGCTCTACCAACTGAGCTATCGAAGGAGCTACGGTAGCTTCACTTGTTGAAGATTAAGTCCGAATGCAATCGTGAAATGATTTAAAACATTCGCTTGAGAACACGACCAGAGAACCAGAATAAAAAAAAGGAAGAACACGTACAGTAGCACTATATCCCCAATAAACAGTGCACATTAAAGGTTGCGTCAGCCAATTTGTTACTCAATTGGTAAAGTGCATAATTTTCGAAAATTAATTCCTCTACCTTCTTACCCATTTCATTTCGCTATCCTCTTCCTTTAAAGGTGTACGAGGAGTTTTATGCACTCATCAGGCAGAAATTAACAAACGAAGCAAAAAAAAAAAGAAACAGAACATTCGTGGATATGTTTCCTCCCAACCATGGGAACCAGCACAATAAATGGGCAAGTTGGTGTGTGTGTTTTTTTTTTTCGCCCTTCCATTTCCACTCTACGGATTGTAGAAGTGTTCGTTCAAGCTCCTGCTTGTAAGTTTCCGCCCAATTTGGTTCGAATAAAATCAATTTTAATCATTCCATTTTTCCGTGTTCTGTGTTCCCCGGTAGCGAAAAGGTGGATAACAGCATACGGTACCAAACAGCAGCAGACCAATAAGCACCACAAATGCATCCTTCTTCTTGCAATCCTTTTCAAACTGGCCATTTTTTTCTTGCTGCTGCAAACACAAATGAACGACAACGGGTTTTTTTTTTGCTGTGAAAATCTGTGAGTCCAACAGCAGCACAATCGGCAAGCGATCCAATAACGAGTAATTTAATTTCAACCAAAAGTAAAAAAACGAACAATGCTCACTCCAATCAGCAGTCGGTTAATTCATTTTCTTCTTAGAGTGTGTGTGTCTGTGCAACGAGTGCAAAGCTACGTTTGCAAGTTGCCTGCTCGCTGTACTCCAAAGAACACACCAAATTAATTACAATCATTGCAGAGAGTTATCACAGAATCCTTCTTTAATTTCTCTGTCACTTTCCTTCGCTCTCCAAACAAGTATTCCCGTTCGGAAATCTTCCCAGCAAACCAGTCAATTGCACAACCGCTAATAAAGCGTGTATTTTAGTGTGATTTTTAGTTCATCCCTTTTTTCGAACGTTCTTCACCGTCCCAGGTCTCTCATACGTTTGTTTTCATTTCCTGTCCCCAAAAGTGCCATGGTGCGTTATCAACGAACGACCACGGTGTGTAATCAACTGGCCAGAGGAAGCACAACACAATTTTCTCAAACCATTTCTTCTTTTGCAATGCTTTTCGGTGATACATAAAGGACACATAAAAGTCCTGTGGGAAAACTCACTCTCACCTCATCGCCTTTAATGTTCCCCCGTGCAGAGCCTCGCGAACCGCGAGGAGGCGATTAAATTTAAATGCGTCACCGAACCGTACAACTGTTGTCTCTCTCTCCAAAAAAAAGCTGAAGGTACACATTATGCTTTGGATGCGTTTTATCAAGGTCACCAAAGGGGCTTCTCCTCTTCCGACGACTTCCCGTTGCAGGCAAGTGCAGCCGGGAGATGCACACAGGTGCACACGAAACAGAATCGCGTTTTCTCACGCATTTCCAGTGTTCCATGTTCTCGATTACGGCAACACCTGACAGTGTGGCCACTCCTTTTGGGACAAACACTCTGCAATAGTGGTAGCGAACGTAGCCCACGAACGTCAATCAATTGTTCTCTTGCCTCATCTCCCTGTACGTGCAGCATTTGCCTGTGCGTGTGTGAGGTTTTGTTTGGAGAATGAGAAATAAATGAATGAAAGTTCTCAATACGCTTTTCGTCGGCTGGTCGCGACCCGTAATGTTTCATTCACAAAACCGTCAACTTCCCGGTGTGTTCGGAACGGTAAACAATAAGATTGCTCCCGCGAAGAAGAAAATAAAAACCCGTTTTCCGAGGTCGAATTTGCAACATCGTAATATAATCGGCGGGAGAAAACACCGAACCAGTCAATCGTAATGCAAAAAAAAAGCACCGTGCACGCATTACGCCATTTAAAAAAGGCCATTTCCTGCCGTACTGCGTGTGTGCAACAGGCTTGTGATTAATATTTACTTTGAGCTTTTTGACTGAGCGGGAGAAGAGGAGATGCGCAACGAGAGCATAAGGATGAAGTGACGAGTGCACGAAATTAATGATGATCACACAGTGGCAAACAGGAAGTGTCCTGATATCAAGTGAATGGGATTTTGTTCGTTTGTGTTTGTGCAGAATTTCCCTTCATTGGTTCTATTTTATTTCATCTCGCGTTCAAGATAAAGGCACAATATTAGTAAACTAGCAAAAGCATGATCGTTGCATTAACAAATAAATCAAAACTTCAAATTACCATAAAGTTGCAATAAATAAATGGTTTCGCCCCACCCATAAACCACCCGCTCTGCTTATTTTTTATGGGACTTTTCCGACATTTTCTCTTACGGCTTAGCACTTACGTTGCGTCCTGCTGCGCAACGACTCGTTGCTGAGAGATTATCGGCCTTCAGTACACAACCAATTGGACAAAGTGGAAATAATTAGAGAATTTTCTACACCGAGGGAAGTGCTTCGATCTTACGGTTTCATCCTTGCCTTCATCATCTATCGTTTGAACTATCTGAATGCACTTTGAAACTTTTGTAGCAATATAATTTCTCTCTCTCCCTTTCGCAACAAACTCGTAAGCAGGAACCAGAAATGGTGGTTACCTTTTTGAGAACAATGTTGTTTTTTTTTATGGATAATAAAACCCATTGCTCAAATGTACGCACGCTAAAGAATTGCTAGCTAACGACTTAACTCCCGGAAAGTACGACACGTGACCGCCACGCGATCAGCAAGCTGAACGACGCAGTGTGCATCCTCGACGGTATATGGGGTAAGGGTTGGTTTTGTGTAAATTTTCCAACCCCAAGTAGGGAAGTTTTCGTACGAAGGAAATAACTGGGGAAAAGAAATGAAAAGTATAGTCACTGCTGCAGGAAATATAGATTATTATTAATTTTATGAGACTCCGTACTTTCCCACCTAAAACGCAAATCATATGCACATTCGATCAAAGTGGCGTACATTCGCAGTTCAAAACTATCAACTTGCACGCTTCCGTCATCGATCCTTCGATAGCTCAGTTGGTAGAGCGGTGGACTGTAGTAGAAGCAGAGGCTGTCTCTTCACATATGCACATGAATATAAGCGGCGCCCCCAGGGGTGTGTTTCGTGCAGCACTACCCCCCACCACTAGCCTAGAGTTCAATTCCCATTTCAATTTAAAGTCGCCGCTAGCCCACAGCTACCTATTTGAACTCTAGGTTGCGTGTCTCTAGTGGTGGAGGAAGAGAGTAACATGCCCCTTCAAAGTAATCCATAGGTCACTGGTTCAAATCCGGTTCGAAGGAGATCTTTTGTTTCGGTGGTGCACTTATACTACTGCTTTTTTTTTT
>AXCM01007415.1:0-13490 GCA_000473375.1 Anopheles culicifacies
TCCGTTTTACTCGAAGCGTTTATAATAGTATCTTTAATTCTCTGCATTAATGCATCAATTCATCAGTGTTTTTAAATTCAGATTAAACCATATAATGTTCTCTTTGATCTTGCGTCATTGACGCAACTTATGGCGGCATTTATTCTGAATACTTTCGGTAAATGATTGTTTTTTTTTTTTGTAACAACACGAATACAAAAACAAAGATGACCTAAAACCGCTCTTTCTTTCTTCTCACGGGTTTCGTTTTGTTTTCGCTTTCATGCTGCAAAACTCGCTTGGTTTTACCGCTTGCGCTTCGGTGTTTTCATTCTTTGATGCGCGTGTGTGATGGTCAGAGCATAGACTAACATAACTCATAACTTGGACGAGCCCCTCCCTCCCTTCCACTCCTTATGTTTGAAAAGTACCCTAGCGAACCGTTCGTCCGTTCACTTTTGTGATGATTTATTCTTTGTTGCGTTTCTGCTTGAGCTGCCGGGTGGTGGCTCGCACTGGTGTCGGGAATAATGTACATTATTATGTTAATCTCTGTCCACGGTGAAAACATGGCGAGCACACGCAATACCTCACCGAACCGGAACAGCTTAACCATGTACGCGGGAGGGAACCGTGGAACACGCAATGGGTTCGTTCTTTCCGAAAAAATAGCGTTACTTCGGAATTGTTTCCTTCGCACATGTCAATAGCTGCACCGTTGCATCCGGTGTCCGGTGGTACGGGTTGGTTTGCTTCTGTCTCTGCCCAATCCATCTAGTTGCATGTTGCGAATTGAAAGCGTCCAGCTGTCTGCCGTTGGGACAGAAGCGTCCCATAATCCAATGCCATCAGAAAACGGTTGTCGTCTTGTTTCTTAAACCGCAGCAATGGAGTGCTCGTAAATCCCGCCAACGGAACGTGCAAAGGGAATTAGCCATCGTTAGGTTTCATTACGAACGCTCATCCTCGAGCGAAAGAAGACCGTAGCGTCTCTTTCCCTCTCTTTCTTACGAACTCCTTTTACACGACCAGTAGCGCATGCGTTTGCTAGATCCTTTATGAATCCTTTACAGTATTTGCTGTGAATGTGTGTTTTTTTTTTTTGCATATTGGTATGTGTTTGATTTGGTAATACTTATGCGTCTACACCGTACCGTAGTGTGTGGAGCGTCAGCGTGCAAAAGACGCTCACAATTTACATACATTCCGTAGGGGAGAAGGGAGCACACAGATACCTTCCTATTCCCCCTAATCGGAAGCAACCACAAGAAGGCTCGTCCAGTACGCACCGTAAACAAAGAACGAAGGATACGGTACGGCAGGTGCGGAATGCTGGCATGGGTTGCAGGGCAACCAATACAACCCGACCAATCCGGTTTTATTTTCACTCCCAACCAATTCCTCGTGAGCACTCGTGATGCGGGAAATGGTTCCATGGAAAACAACAGGATAACAGGAGTGAAAATTGACGTCGTCAAATATGGTAACCCTTTTGTGCCATGTTTCGGGTTGATGGCTTTATGGTTCACCTTGATTTTGATACGCTTCCAGCGCGATGAAGGGGCTACGTGTTTGAGAACTTTTCGTTGGTTTGGTTTTGCAATCCAGCTCTTGCATACGCTTAATGGTGAGCAGAGAGTTGTTACAAATATGTTTAAATTTTCAACAAAAAAGATAAGAGACAAGTCAACGACCTGAGAGAGAGAGAGAGGAAGTGGAGAAAAAAAGTGAATTTTCTTTAATACATTTTAGGCGGTTTAATAAAAATAAAATCTAATTTAGTCAAGAAAATTAAAAAAAACTATTTATTTTTCTTACGATAATTACATACATTTAGGCGTTCGAATAACAGTTGTCCTTTTTTGTGGACGACAAACGCCTTAAAATATGCAAAACGAATAACGAAATCTAAACTAGCACAATTAATTTTGTTTTTTGTTTTATTGTTCAACAGTTGCAGCACGGAATGATACGCTGTCCGTACATTCATGAGATGCATGAACGTTTGCTAGGACCAACGCCGAGACGACCGCTGCCAATAACATTTCCACCGCTCGCTAAACCGGAAGTCATGGATCGCGAAAGTGACTGTCTGCTGGACAGCCGTCCCGAGAGCCGCCAGATCGTCGGCACGGTGGTAAAGCTCAACCCGGACGGGTTCGGGGCGCACACCACGTCGACACACCATCATCATCATCATGGGCAGCAGCAGCCGCCACTGCACCACCGTACGCCGCTAGTGCCTTGCAACGGGACGGACGACGATGAGGAGCGTGCGGGGGGGCATCATCCGTTGCGGGACGGGGCCGGTACGATTACCAGCACGATCAGCGACTCGGACGATGACGGTATTCATCTACGGACGCACCTGCGCAAGATCATCGAGGGACGCAAGCCGAAAAATGCCAAGTAAGTACGATTTACAAGGTCAATGGACAATCCAACCATTAGGTGAGATTGAAAATAAAATTTTGAGAATATTGATCCATCTGGATGCATTATCGTTAGTCGGGTCGCCTGAAAGTATGCTCTACAAATTTATTTTACATAATTTTCTATAATTCTTCCATCAAATATAATGGATATATGGTCAGGCCGTTATAACGACATAAAAAATATAATAAAATCTACAATAAATTTTCATACTTCATAAACTAAGAAGGAAGGAAGAAGAAAACCCCAAAAATTGAAAAAAAAACATTAATTGAATAAACTTGCATACCTTTTGGGGGCTGTTGCAGATGTGAGCTACTGTGACACTGGAAAGCGCCTAAAGTTATACTGTTTTTATATCTTAATGCTCTGTTGTTCCCGATAGGTACAATAAAAGCACAAGATGCTGCATAATATAGAACAACAAAAACCCCTGAAAGCTATACTATTTGTGCGACAAAATGGGTTTATGATGGAATTGTGTTTGTTTTAATATTGAAATTCACAATTCAAAATATTTTCAACTGAATGCTTTGTTGGTGACCAACATTCTTAATTACCTCCATGGTAGATACACACCTATTCCTTGTGTAAGTCATGACGTAGAAAAAGTGTCTTAATGCGCAACATCTTGTTGGGTTTCATTCAAACTATGTCCCTGCTTGTGGATCATTGACCGTGACGAATCCAGTGACATGATTTTTAACGAAACAGTCCTTAGAGTATTGCCCGCGCGGTAGAAATAATTCCTGCCTAGGTGCAAAAATAATAATAATTCCATCCTGGTTCCGTGATGTCTTCCCGTGCGCAAACCGCCAGGAACTCACGAGTGCTTGTGCATCTCACACCGGACACAGCCTCACCGAAAGGACGCATTCACTCGCATACGCATACGGAGGTCGCGCTGTCTGCCCGAAACACGACGGCACGGGGTGTCCTTTTACACTCTGCTATTTGAAGGGATTTTCGCATCGCTCTCCCGGTCGCGATGCGGAGAGTAACACCCAGCTTCACATCCCTGCAGAGCAGTGCAGAGCAGGAACGTCCCTACGATGCCCGTTCCAGCAGGAGTGCCTACACGCTGGTGTGCGTGTGCGCGCGCTTAATGGGATATTGCGTTCCGTGTGTTTGTGTGTGCACGTTGTCCTTGTGTGCGGTATCTCAACCATATACTCCCAGCGGCAGCATCACCTTCGCAGCCAGTTGTACGGTTGGTACGCGATCGTGCGGTTCAAACAGCTTGCTTTTCCGGAAGACGAATCTTGTTTGTGCTGTCCAGTGGTGCGGTGTGCTATTTTTCTTTTTTTTTCTGTCCGTTGGTGTTGCTTATTTCAAGACCTCTGTCCACTATTTAGAACTCGGAAAAGAATCTCTGCGCTACACGGCGGCTAGTGCTCGTGCTTTAGTGAGGAGTGTGAGGCGTGAACCTCTGCACAAAGTGCAGCATTTTCATTGTACAAGCTTGCTTGAGTCCGTTCTAACACCCCCGGCCCATTTCAGCGCGTACACAGGGAGGGGTGTAGTTTGTCCCTTCGTTCTGCAGTCAAAGAAGAAATGGTTGTGGTGTCGCAAGATGTGAAAAGACCCATTGCACGAACGGGCATCGTTAAAGTGAGGTTAAGGATTCTAAAGTACAGGGGAAAAAAAAAGATGAACCATCGAAACCAATCCGTTACGGTTAAAGAGTTTTGTGGCATAATTTATTACCCAACCCAATGGTGCTCCTATCAAGATCAACTATCAACTCCAGCATCCAGCACAATGGTTCTTGTTCTCTTGTCTTACGCTTACCCAGCATCTCGTCCATCAAACATGGCTTTTTTCCATCCTCCCCGCCCACCCCACAATGGTGTTATTCAATCCATTTAAATCGGTCCCATTGTGCGGCTGAACCAGCTGAACCCAAACCAGCATCGGAAAATTCTGACTAGTTTTCTTCTCTAAACAAACAACACCCTGCCGTGTAACAGATTTGAAAACTCGTTCGATTTTCGTTCCATTTTCGACCGAGAGCAAAGAACCAAAAACAAAAAAGAAAAGCAAAAGAAATTCTTCCTCCTCATCGTTCCCATCGTGAGGTTCTTGGCTGCGTGTGCTTGGGAAAAATCCTTTCCGAGGCCGAGTGGTTGCAAGAACCCATCGACTCCACCCCGCTGGAACGCGACGGGATGCTACGTGCGCTCACTCGCACCGCAACGCAACGCAAAAAAAAAAAAACAGGGGCGGAAATGAAAATCTTTCTTTGTGATCCACTCAGCATTCACTCAGCAGCAGCAACCGGATGGGTGCTCTCGCACACTCACACCCTGTTTCTTGTCTTGCCCCCTTAACGGGCGCTCGGTAGTGCAAAATGCCGCGCACAGTAAAAGGTGGTAATGTAGTGAGACTTCGCGGTAGTTCTCGCATGGTGATCGGGTGCAGGAGCCGATTCAAACACTCCCTGTTGCTGAGTAGAAAGTAATGTTTTTTTTTTCTTCCTCCGAATAATTTCCCTTTTTTGGAACTCCTTGGAGTCGAGAGTTGTGATTCTCGTCTAAAAACAAAAGGAAGAAAATTGAGAATCTTCAACATACGAATAAGTGAGGTAGAATGGGAGGGGGGAAGTAAAGACGAGATAGGAAAGGTTCCCTGCCTGACTGACACAGCAACTGCTCGACGCGCGCTCTCGAATACCTCACTGAATGAGACCCGCTCATGTCCACCATTGCGCAGCATCCGGGGTGCGCGAAAATCAGGACTCACCGTATTTGCACGGTACATTGTCCCAGGCGTAAAAACACTCGAGGAATTCCTGCTCTTACCCTCGCATTCGCTCTCCATCCCCACCTACGGTGGTTGCGCGAAAAATTGGCAATATTTGGAGTTTTGGACACGATTCAACGGAATTGAGGTTGAAGAGTCAGAGGCAACCACAATCTTTATTGTCCTACAATCCCATATCATTAAGCACCCACTGTAGCCATCACAGTTGCAGTTCGTTTGGTTTCATTATCATACGCTCATTTACATTCGATCGTCAGTTGCGGGTAGTAAACAGGGGGCCCAGCTGCGTGCGTATCCCGTGAGGCGTGGCAGCAAATCTTGATGGGCATCTCATTTCCATAATTCGTACACCGCCCAACACCCAAGCCGCTGTGTAAGCTGCCAAGGTTAGGAGGTTAGGTAAACAGACTCCAGAAAAATCCCATCCCGTTTTTGGTCGAAATATTATATTAGTTTGAAGTAGTTGGGTATGCTTAGTGGTCCTAAACCGACTCTTGCAATATCTTTCTCTTGGTGTAGTGACAGAGCACTCTTCGCACTAGATTTGCAGATTGTTTCTTCGCTCGGCTCGCTTTCTCGCGTGTGTTACCGTGTTTGTGTGTGTGCGTGCGTGTGTTTTATTGGGAACTGAACGTTTAGTGTGGCGACGCAACCGACCATGGTCGGTGGGGGTGAAATGAAGGTAGCTACGGTGGACGTGGAAAGCAGCGACAATATGGCCACCTTGCCAGTGTCCCGTGCACACGGTGCAGGTGGGACCGGTGCAGGCGGGACGGCTGGTTCCAGCGATACGGCGGAGAAAAATAATGCTGCCAACAAGGAGATGGAGTTGAAGAATGTCATGCCAAAGCCGCTGCAAAGGTTAGTGTGGTTACTGTAGCGGTAGTACACAAAACGGGAGGTTACTGCGGACATTCGCTGGTTGGTGAAAGTCGCAATTACCTCTGGAACGCCATGTTTAAACTCTGATTTGCAGCTGACACAGTATCGGTACGAGCAGACTGAACTATACAGCAACTCTTCGAAGCAGTAATGAGAGAAAGCAGAAACTGTGCTCAGTAGCAAGTAGCATTATTTTTAGAGTAATCAAGAACGCGACGAGTGCGAGAGAAAGCACAGAGAGGGAGACGGTGAGATACAGAAAGGGAGAAAGTACTAAACGATGTGGTCAACTTTAGCGACGATTTGCCAGGACTGACACAGTTCTAGCAAGGAGTTCCAACAAAATCCCGAGATGAGTGGATGAGTATCTAGGTCTATGCACAAATTGGAGTTCTTGTTTATTTAGGAAAAGAACAAGAAAAGATTGAGGTTATGTATGCTCTGTACGATACACAGCATTGATTGAAGCTGAATTCGTCCTAGTTTCGAACGTAATTTCACATCTCGGTGCTTCAGCCTGGCCTGTCTACTCTGTAGACACTTTAATACATCGAACCGGACCACTACGTACATAGGCAGCGTGCAATACTGCACGGCGAACTAGCGTCGAGTGGTGTCCTCTCGCTTCAAGATGCAGTTGCAGCATACCATTTTATCCAACCGCTCACGGGTACAAGGATGGGGTCGAGTACCATTCATCGTCTCACGTCGAGCAGGAACGCGGCTAATGAAAAGTACATAGAATAGGCACTCGTTGAATGGTTTCAGGGTTTTGCTTTTTCCTCCGTTTGCTTCAATAAGCACTAGAATAGGAATGTGCCCGGAAAGCAGAAGGGCCGATAGATCGACAAGCGCCAGCGCTAGCAATGTCTGGCACGTAGACACTTCAATCGTATCAGATTTCATGTTACGAGTTTGAGATTTTGCGGTTCTTGGACGCAGACGACAAATGGTACTCCGTTACTTTTAAGCTTGCTGACGTTGTGCCAGCTCCAATTACTTTACCTCTCTGCACTCTGCTAAGGTGTGGTGGTGGAATTACTGTAGAAGATATCGTTAGGCACGTCCGGATCGTGCAGATAGTACACGCAAAACCACTGACCAGCAGTATGCATCTTACTTTAATGCTTATCCCCAACTCTTCCCATCTACAGAACCTCACTCTTCATAGTGACCAGTCTAGTCTACGCCATGCTGCTAATCGTCGTGTGCGTCGCGTACGTTATCAGCGACGTCACCACGCACCGTCTGCCTGTGATCTACTACGAGGGCTTCTTCACCTATCTGTACGGTGCGAGCATACTGTTCCTGCTGTACGTATTCTGCTTCCTGCTGCAAGGTAAATATCACACACCGATGTCCGCAAATACCCGTGTGCCCGCTCAACAGTATACAAATTTTGCGGTGTCTTCCTTTCTTACCCTGTGCGCACAGAGAGTTCCTGCTGCAACGGAAAACCGAAACCACCGAAGGAGAAGAAACCGAAGAAGGAAAAGAAATCGAAAAAGAATGCCGACGTGGAGGCGGGCAAGGAGGGCAAGGATGGAAAGGACGCGGGCGCCGCCAAGGATGGTGCGGGCAAGTCGGCAAAGGAGGAGTCGAAAGGCAAAGGGTCGTCCACTAAAGCTAGTTCCTATCAGGTGAATAGAACGCGCTACCGTGACGCTTACGTTGCAGCCCGCATTTCTTCATTACTTTTGCCCAGTTTTGTTTATTGTTGTTGATGTATGTTGCGAACAAAACCAAAAACAAAAAAAAAAGAAATACTCCCCGTAAACTTATGTAGCTGTACTGAGAATGCCTCCCCAACTAGAGAAAAGAGAAGAAATTTAGGTCGCTCCCCTCTTCTTTCGCATATGTTGAAATATTTCTGCCCTGTCTGTTGCTTTTAGGAGACATATTTTCTTGCACAACCATTCGCTCTTGTTTCATTCGTTGTTTGTTGCATTCTGTTCTTAATTCATAGCTTAAAAGATAGAAAACTGCTTAAAAACTGGTGACAGCATGATTAGGAAGCTTATTAAACGATAATGTAACACCGATTGACTACATTTGGGCGCCCATTTGCCAAGTAAAATATTAAGAGCAAGTTTGCATACTTCTTTTCAAATCATCCTTTACGTTATAGTGTATCAGCCATGATTGCCCCTAAATGTATGCAACCCACTGATTAAAACGCTTTCACTATTGGAATTTATATTTTACAAATAAGCAAGCAGGAGCTTAACGGTTAAACGGGTATCGTGTAAGCCTAAATGTATGCAAGGAAGGTTACAACATATGTTTAATAACGTTTATCCTAATAACAGCTGCACCAATTCTTGAGCAATGCTAGAGTCAAGTAAGCAAATACACTACGTGCTTTAAGAAACATTCTACTGCGGGCTTTTGGGAACTATTTCTCACCTGTGCTCATATTTGCAAAATACACACTGAAGTGAAGAGACGCCTATCTCCACCCTACCTGTAACGTATTACCCAGAAGTGTCAAAACTTTCACGCACGAGTTTGTTCAGTACTCGAAAAAACAGGAAGTGTACCCGAAAAAAAAGCGTGACCAGCTGCGCGAGTCACAGCGTCGTCGTGAGTCAGCGACAGCCGTAGCTGTACCAGTGGCAGTGCCAGCATCGACCACACCATCGGTTACGCCCGGAACGCCAGCCTCGCCGTGTACCAGTATATCGTCCACACCGGCCAAACGGAGGGACATCCGGCCCGAACAGGTCCGGTGTCACGCGGAACCATGCTGGGTGCAGGTACACGGCCACACCTTACCATCATTCCCTTCTTTCCTCTGACGCTACAGGAACGGTTGACGTTCCCGGTCGGTGTCCTACTGAACCTAACCTAAGCCCTGCCCACAACTAATCAAGCGAACGGTGTTTACCCGTGTGTTGCGTGCGGAATGTGTGCATACTAACATCTTGCTAACAAAACGTGTTGTCTGCTATAACTTCTCTCGAACAACTGTGCGTACCTTTTACTCCTCCTCCACTGTACTTCTCCCCTTTCCCCCCTTCTCTCCACCAATTCCACAGGTGTTGGTTTGTGAAGCGTGTGTGCTTTAAGGTTGTTTGCGATTGCAGACTTTCAGGCGCTGGATGGCAATGTGTCCCGAACGTCCCGAGCCGCACTGACGCGCATCAGCGTGTTTGTTTGTGTGTGTATGTTGAAGGTGCACGTAACGTTTCCGATTGTATTTGCTTGCTGTATTGATGATTGTTTATGTCTGCTTCTGTTGTTTAGTTCATTCCATCCCATTGCACCTTACTGGTAGTGTTTAGTGTCCCTAGTTGAATGCTTTTCGCTTGTGCTAGCGCATCTCGCTTGACAGAAAGGAGCGCCCACTAATGAGTGGTATGGTTCTTGATTGTATTAAGCAGGAGGCCACACCCAATGCGGAAGCTGCTATGTCACCTCGGTTCAAGCGCAAAACTACTCAGGATCCAGCTCACGGTAGTTTCTTCTTGCGTGTTGGAGCAATCGGTATGTGGGCAGCAAATTCTCTACAGTCGTGCACACAGACCATCTTAATTGGTTTTTTTTATCCGTTAACATAGCTTTTGGTCTCGGTACGATGATCTACACCGGGTTGGAGTTTGGATCTTTCTTCGAGATCCCATTCACTTCTCCCTGCCATCAGATACTGCGAGGCGTCAACCCGCTGCTCCAGATGATCTTCACTTTTATGCAGATGTACTTCATCTTCATGAATGCACGGGTAAGGGCATGAAGTCATACGTGCTCGCAACTATTGCTAATGAGTTCTCTCTCTGTCTCTCTCTCTCTCTCTCTCTCTCTCTCTCTCTCTTTGTCAATAGCTCAACATTCATCGCTTCAAGGTGCTGGCACGGTTTGGACTGATGCATATCGTGGCGACGAACATTTGCGTCTGGATTCGTACGTTGGTGCTTGAGTCGCTGAAGGAGATCACGGCCTACCATCAACGTCGTGGTCCAGAACCAGAAGATTCCGTCATTCTGGAGAACATTCGTCAGCATACATTGCGTAACGCCGGCATGGTGATGGGGACGGATCTGGGCCCTAGTGGTGATACCGAGTGGGAACCAATTAGCGTTAATCTGAACGCTCAGGAAGATCTGCTGTCTCAGGATGCATCCAGTGTGCTGTCCAAGATAGTACAGGGTACTGCGCATACCATCACGGAAGCCGCCACCACTCTGGTAACTGCTGCTACGTCGACGTCCACGGCCGCACCAACCACAACTACGATGTCCTCGACGAGTACTTCCACCACGACCGCATCGACCACTACCACGTCAACCACCTCGACCACACCGGCATGGATTGAACCGAACAGCGGTCTGATGACCTCTACCAGCACCACCGCCCGGGGACTTTTGGAACGTCTGCGGGACGTAGTGGCGACGGAGACGACCACCACGTACGAGGCACCAGCGGATCAGTTCGGCAGCGGACACACCCTGTCAACCGCAAACGCGGTAAATGCGACGGCCGCTTCACCCTCCTCGGGATCTTCGTTCCTGGACTCGATCATGGACCACGTGAACTATCTCCAGCGCAACAGCAGCCTCGATCAGACGTACGAAAGCTTGGACTCACTGTTTCCTTCCGCATTCATTGCTACATCCACTGCCGTCTCGTCTAACGCTACTGCGGTAAGCTGTGGGCGAGTCAACATCATGGGTACGATCGTGCAGGACTCGGCCCCATACCTGTATCCGTTCATCATCGAGTACTCGCTGATCGGTGCCGCTGTTATCTACGTGATGTGGAAGCATATTGGACGTTATCCTAAGTAAGTTTCGTGTATTGCCCGAAAGCTTGAAGAGTTGCTAGTGATAGTTCCCCAAATATCATTCCACTTAAGACATCTAAAGAACTTGGTCAGCTCGAGGCCAAACAAAAGGGAGTTTGGAACTCTCTGAAACCACTATAAGAAAAACGAGAATATTCTTATCTTGAGTTTCATCCTAATGAGCTAGCTCTCGTCGTTACAGGTTCACTAACGAGGAAGATCTGGAACACCGCCTGGAGGTGATGTTGTCCCGCCGAGCGGTCGTTATGGCACAACAGGCCCGTACCGGTCGCGTTGATTGTGTTGGTGCATCGAAGGGTCTATTCTTCGGCTTGCTTCTGCTCGTTGGTTCACTGATCTGTCTTATCCTGTTTTTCGTGCTCGTCAGACATCCGCAGCTGTCTCTGTTGGCCATCTACCTAGCGGACGTTTCGCACTGTGCACTAATGGTACTGGCCATCTTCGCTATCATCATTGGCTTCATCCGGTAAGGATGTCTCACCTGCCAACTCATCTGCCTCTAGGATATCACTAATGTTTCCCTTGTTTTAGCGTGCAAAACTTGAAGTTCCGCTGCGAGGAGCAAAGCAACTTGAACGACATACTGCTGCGCATCTCCGCATTCGGGCTGTTCGTGTACTCGACGTTCAGCGTAATTGCCGGCTCGCTCAACGCGTTCGAAAGTGAACCGAACCTACTCGTAATGGTGACGGGCATTGTGGCGGTGGTCCAGGTCGTTATACAGCTACTGTTCATTGCGGACGTTTCCCGCCGGCGTGTACACCTGCCGGAACACGATCGCATTAAGCCGGGTCGCCAGATTGTGACATTCTTGCTGATCTGCAACATCTCCATGTTCGCTATCTACACGTTCGAGGCGCAGAAGGTGTTTGCCAACCCGGTGAGTAGATGTGGTCTGAGATCAGTTGTTTCGTCCGAAAGTATGCAATTGGTAACGCTTTTGTTTTTTTCAAAGCATCAAAAATATTTAACACAGTATTGCATACATTCAGGAGTATTTATTTGTTGCACGCATTGGAGCACAAGGGGTTTTAATGTTTTTTTTTTGTTATTTTCTTTCTGTGCACAGGTGCAACTCGACTTTTACGGCTTCATTGCTTGGTCGCTGATTCAACGTGTCACCTTGCCGCTGTGCATCTTCCACCGTTTCCACAGCGCTGTCACGCTAGCGGAGGTCTGGAAGACCACGTACAAGGCGCGTCTCGAGTAAATCAATCCACAGCATACAATGCAGTGCGGGTTGGGATTTGGTTAATATTCGAACTAGCAAACAAGGAAATCGTTCCGTGTGTCCGGATCGATTTAAAAACTAAACATACAGCACTGTAAACGCACACCTCTGTAAGGAATGGATGGATAGGACGCCCTGAAAGTTTGCCAATAACCAATGACCACGAAGCAATGCAAACCGCTGTATGGGAATGCTCAACGAAATAGATACACTTACGCATGGAACTCACACAGCAGAGTGTAGGAAGGGAAAGCTAAAAGGATAAAAACAAAATATGAAAAGTGATTTGTTTACGAACTGTATTTACCTTCCTTCCCCACACCTTTTTGGACTAGATTCTATTCTATCTTTTTCGAAAGGGAAAATTACCAAAAATGATACACACAAAAGAAACAAGCAACAATGGTGGAGACAATGCAACTTTTTTAAGCGAGCGAAAACGCGACGTACACAAAATCTTAACTATAACTTTATACATTAATACGAATACGAATTATACATTTTTACCGTTCCACCTAACTATATTCCCTCCCGAGAAATTAAAAAAAAAAAACATTATAAACCGTCGCCACTGCCGTCGGCTGGACTGTTACCTTTTGTGCTATTTTTGATTTTATTTTCTTGTTTAGATTTTTTCATTTTCAACTCCACGATGAAGTACATTTAAATCTTCTACGCGGCTAGGAGGGAAATGGTTTTTGGAGCGTATCTTTCTCCCGACTCAAACAAAAAAAAAAAAAACAAAACAAAACGGAGAGCTAAGAGCCCATAAAAGAAGAAAAAATAGAAGAGAAAAGGAGTGAAAAAAAACTATATGTATTAAAATATAATAACAAAACGAGAAAAGAATAATATAAAGGTAGAGTTTGTGTGGAGCTATCTACACGCACGTACACATGCGGCAATCTGGTCGATAATAGTTTTACAGATGGCCGACGCTAGTGGCCAGTTTTTCGATTAATTTATTTGTCCCTATGTATTGTGCGTGAAACACACAAATACACACACACGTGGCGGTACGGTTTGGCGCGCGATTACTCAGTGGATAACACGACACTAAAACCCATAGATGGCATCAAAACGACAGGATGCACGAACAAACTCACGATGAACATGATTTAGTGATGATTTACTTTAGAGATGCTTTTTTCTTTGTTTGTTTTATTTATGTTGAAATTGTTTTTATTTCTTTTATTAGCTTTTACGTTAAACGACAAAACAAAATGGGGGGCGAAAAATGGGGTTAGAAACTAAGCGAGAGGCAATAAAATGTGTTTGAAAATTAATTTACCAAAAAAAAAAAACGAAGCTAGGTACTCTGTACTGCGAGAGCTTTTGTGGATTGTATTGTGGGGGAAAGATTGATTGGATGCAGCGGGAAATAGAGTTAAGCCCGAAGTT